>VZRS01005644.1:0-46582 GCA_013398055.1 Ifrita kowaldi | reverse complement strand
CGAGGGCTGCCCGAGCCGAGGGCTGCCCGAGCCGAGGGCTGCCCGCCCCGGAGAGCCGCCGGCCGCAGCCGCGCTGGGCGAGCGCCGGACCGGGAGCGCCGCCCCGAGCGCAGAACCCGCCAAGGAAGGGGTCTGGCAGCGCCCATACACGGTGCAGACCCCACCAGGGCTGACTGAAGCCGAGATGGCTTCTCCGAATTACACACCAACTTTTCACATACCTTCTTTCAGTTGGGTACCTTTTTTTTTTTAAAACTTTTTTTCCCCGGCTACCTTTTAGAGCTTATTGCTAATTTTCCATTTTGTTGCATCAAAAAAACCCCACAAACACTGTTACAAGACCATAGCTAAGCATCTGCAACTTATAAAACATTTAAAAGCTTTACATTTAACCTATCTATTGGCAATAAAACATACTCCAACACAAATTCACTATCTGAGACAGATGTTTGAAATATGAATGAATGTTTGAATATTCAGTTTTAAATACTCATGATAAAAGAAGCTGCGGAGACATGCCATTGATCTAATACTTGTTTGCACATTCCTTAGGGCTATGCATGAAGCATAATGGGATTTCTATGTTACTAAACAACAAAAGGTGTAAAAATGCCTTTTCAGTTGCAAACTTTGTTCATTTATTCCTGTGGCAAAAGAATGCAAATCTTAAGTCATTTTTTTGTGCACTGACATCAAGTCTTTCTCACACAAAAAGTTCCTTAAAGAAACAAGAAGAAAGTTCAGAATAAAGTCATGCTTCCTCCCCCACATGTCCCTGAAAAAAAAAAAAAAACCGCAAAGAAAGAAAAAAGAGAAAAGAGAAAGAGAAAGAGAAGGAAACATCACTTAACCCAATTGTACCTGCCAGCTAAAAGCAAAGGCTACTTAAGTGTGTGACTCTAAGCTATTAGGCATGTATGTCAGTAATAAACATGGGTTTGCAAGATCCAGGCTAAATATTTGTATGGTTATGCCTTCAGTATTTCAACTGCACGAATTTCTGCTCCAGCCCTGGGGTGAAGTGAAAGAACGTCTTCACAGAAGAGGTGGCAAAACAACTCTTCATGAAGGCAAATGATAGCTGGTAACTTATAAACATGAGCAAGAAGATACTCTTTAAAAAGCAGCACTCCCTGTTAATACCTCTAGTTTTGGTCTTTTCAACCTTTTATGTGTAGAGTGGGAGAGGAGCTTTTATTTTCACTATGAAATTGCAGATATTTAAAATTAATACTAGAGCAGGAACTGAAAGAATGGGGTGGTGGGATGCATTTTCAAGGAGTGTAGGGAAATAGTGTTAATGTCAGAATCAATCCTTGAGCTATGAATAACTTAACTTCAAAGCTGATGCCACTGTCTGACTGAGCACCCTATGTCTTCAAGGAAGATAAAGCCACATATGTAGTCAAACCAATGTTTAATTCAGATTACGCAGAACAATACAGAAACTTGACTGGAGCCAATTAAACTAAGCTTTCACTGACTGATAAAAATGCTATTTCACATCCTTTCTGTGTACAGCACGGAGCAGTTTGAGAGTGTTACAGTCGTGAACCACATTTACTGACCTAACACATTTTTATGCTTAACACATCAACACAGAATTTCAATTACAACAGTTGGTATTCTCCACCTTTCAAAATGGAAAGAACCTTTACCAGAAACAAACCCTCATAAACCTATAATGACTAGGTAGAAGTACAGAGAATATTTTCCAATTAAAAATACTATTTCTGTAGGAGATCATTTGTAAAATGCGAGATACTTTCCTCAGGCACTGTGCATGTGTTCAAGTGCATGTCTGCTACCACTCTTACTACTGTCATTCAAGAAATAGAGGCAAATGCAGGCCCTGTTCTTTCCCAGGACCAGATTTTGGTTAATCTGTAATGCCTCATATGAGACAATCTGCCCAGGGCCCCACCAAACAAAGAACAAGGACAGTTGTCTCCCACAGCTCATGTCCCTGTGAAACAACACACCACGAGAAGCTGCACTTAAAAGCTGAGCTGCCCAGACACAAAACATTTATGTTGACTTAGAAAAGTGTAATGAAACATTTCAGACTTCAAAATTTAGTATTGTGACTCCATTGAGTCACGTCTTTCCAGAATAACAGTTGCTGGCACTGTTGAGAGTGAACACAAAAGTATCCCAATCCAAGAATCTACAGTTAACCTCACTTAAACCTTTTGGGATCTGATTCCAAGACAGCCAAAAATTTTATAGGCAACTGATGGGTAACTATAAAAAGCTACAAGTTGGCACAGCTACACAGCAAGACAGATTGATCAGCATGCAGTCAGGTGGAAATGACAGCATTTGAAACCTGGAAAAAAGCCCCTTCATCCCTGCAAGGAAGAAGCCAGAAGATTACACTATTGATTATGTTCAGCTGCAAGTCTTCCACAAAGCCCTGTTTCTAAAGAGCTGGCCCCAACGCTCCTTCCCAGTTCCTTAAAGATCTATTTTCTCTGTGCCTTAAATCCCCACTTGTAAAGCAAAAGCAGCTTCATCCCTGTCCTAACACCTTGCCCACTTTTCTATGCAATAGCAACTTCTTCGGGGTAAAAGACATGCAGGTAAGGCCTCGCATTGGTGTGGTGGCCCTTTAGGAGTGACAAATACAAATAAAAACTGTATGCAGGAAGTAGTGAGGGTCTGGGAGTAACCCTTGGAAAGGAGCGAAGTTTGAAAGCAGCTGTATCACCTTAAGTCTAAGCTGTGCCATTGGTATCAGACAAATGGCATGCAAGCAATGTTAGCTGCCAGCAGTAAACTTCACCAACAGACAGCCAGGAGTGGAGGGAGAGAACAACGGAGCTACTTTCCAAGAAATTCTGTGATTTTCCAGCTAACCGTGCAGCTGTAAAACTGAAGAGTCCAGGCTGGATTATGCAATAAGAGAAAGCCAATATTGTAGGCAGTCAACATATTTCAAAACACACTGGTGAGCTTTCTGTGGAATTTCATCTTCTTTCGCCCTCATGCCCATCTTACTAAAAAGTTTCAAACCCACACCACTGACATAATTTCAAGGGACTAGTGCTGGCCAGCACTCGCTCCTCAGCCATACAGATGCCCCACTCCCCTCTCGTTGGCACGCACAAGCCAAGAGAGATTAACAAAGAGGAGAGGAAGGTTTCTTAAGAGCTGTTCATAATGGACAGTGTCTGACTCTATACAAGGGATAAAAAGAGAGCGATAAACTCTGTTGTCAAGAAGGAGAAGAGCGCTTAAAAAGCCTTTGAAATAAGCAATTTCCCCTCTCATCAGTATCCTCTTGACTGCTAAGCTCCCTCCTTTGTCCCTCACCTGAATGGTGATCAGCAATGCATGATTGGCCAAGGGGCATCAGCTGTAAGTGACAACACCAGGCGAAACCACTGCGGGAAGGAAAGGCTGCTCTCTAAGGACCCCTCTGCCTCGCGGAGGAGAAGGAAGGAACGGCAAAGCATGACAGCTTCATTTGTCTTGCCTGTTTTGGCACAGGGTATAGGATTTGCCATCCCTCGTATTAAGTTTACTTAGCATCCCTTCTCTGATTCCCAAACGAATCAGAATTGAATGTGCAGGTGCCAGGACCCCCACTGCCAAAAAAGCTTCCACCCTACAATCATTAATGATATTTTTGCTTCTGTCCTCATGGATGGTGAGTAGCCTTCTGTCCTCATGAGGGTGAGTAGCCCTTCCACTCTCTGCTGTCCTGTCCTCAAACAGCTGCACTGCAACCACGAAGTTTCTTCTTTGCAAAGTGTGTTGTACCTTCTGGTCCCATGGGTCTTGTGTTCCAACCAACTGGCATGTGCCTAACAGCACCCTGAGCACAGTCAGAGCTCATATGGAGTTAAAGATCACCAAAAATCAGCTTCATTGCCTAGACAAAGAGGGAAAATTTTGTTCTTTGAAAAACTTTGTTTCTTGTTAGGCATATTTCACCTGTGATACTTGAACACTGCTGTTTAACCTGATTGCAGGAGGAAGAGTTTTTCAGGGTTGTTTGCCATGGAGAGATTCTTCACTAATCCAACTCCATTCAAGTACAGAGCATGATCACCAGTGTGTTACCATATTATTTCTGAAGGGCCAGACTCCCTTCTTTTACAAGTTTTAGAAGCTAGAAATAAAGTCTTAGCTGGAACCAAGGTTGTTGCCATCGATACCAGCTACTACCCAAACTTCAGCAAGATGCCCCACTCCAAGACCATATTTGAGAGGATGCACTTTGTAAAATAGTGTCCTTTGGTCCAAAGCAAACGTGCAGAGCAACTCTAGTTTGTGCCTTTGCTTCAGACATTTTTAAGATTTCATGTACTCAAAAACCAAACTGTCTTTTCCACACAAAGTTCTCCATGTGTTTACTGATACTTCCACATGATGCAACTTACAAAGGTTTTTGTTCCCAGTTTATACAGACATTAACTGCAATTGCTTATCACGTGCCATAGGGTATGTGCAGAGCACCACCGTGCTGAGCAAAGCTAGAGAAGTGACCCTCCCCTCTTCCTCTGGCTCCTTTTCCCAGTAACATGGTGAGTTAGAAAAAAATGCGGTCCTTCCATCAGACATCAGGTGGAAGAGATAGATAAAATCATGATCCTGGGCCTCCCCAACTTCCTTCCACCGACTTCACATGGTTGTTGCTGTGCTCAGGTCCGAGAAAGTGTTAATCTTGTCCTTTAAAGTCCATGCTCAGACATACACCACAGCTCCCGGTCTCCTCAATCACCCCCCCGAACAGCAGCAGTTCAGGACACAGACACTTCACTCTTCTCTAGCAAACACTAATTTGTAACAATGCTTTGCTGGGGGAGGTGAACTACAGGAACACTATTTTTTGTTTAGAAAACAAGAAAGGAGTACAGAGAGTTTAAATTAAAACAAGCAGAAATTAAAAATTTGTTACTTTTTGTGTGTGGTCATTTTTCTAGGGAAAAATTATATTGGGACAATTCTCTGAGCAACAATGACCTAACAAAGACATCACTTGTTACACCATTTGCTCAAATAATTGCACATCATTTAGATATTAGTCTTCTATCTCAAGGCATCACAAGGGAGTCTTAGCTTTTTGAGCACATGCAACTCCCATTAACAATAATGAGAGCTACTCACATATTCAGGATGGACAGTACCTCTCTTGGGAATCTCTGCATTCGTCATACCTCGTCTGGGGAAACAATAGGAACATAAAGGCAGACCCTAAGTCAAGGAGGATTCAGACACTGACCTGCCATGACTGATTCTCAGCATTGCTCATCGGTTATTGCTCCCCCAGCTCCTCAGGAAATATTACTGGGATGTTACTCATTGTGCTCCTGAGCAGCACACCTGTCTCAAACTCTCCCCAGAGCTGCTCTTGCTCCAGGCTACACCACCAGGCAAACCCACATTAGGAATGAATGAGAATCACTTTCTGGGAATCCTGTTTCTCAAATTCAACTTAGTGGCTCAGATCCAGATTTTCAGGTGGCGTTTTTTCACTCTGGACTTTTCCAAACGAATACAGCAACACAGCCAGCTGGTTTTGCTGTCAGGGCTATGTCAGTCAACATCATCATTCCTCTGTGGTGTTGGTGCCTTGAGAACCGACACATGCAAAGGACAGCAGGAGTGTGAATGCTTCCCCACAAAAGTGTGGCAGCCACTGCACCAGCAGGTACCTTAACCCCTTCTTTTCCTTCACCTCTTCAGCCCTGTCACGTCAATAGAGTACTGATCAAACTGCTCTTCACAGCTATGCCCATGAGGAAAGTACATTTCCATGCACTGTACAAGCTTCATTCCTGCTTATAATTCAGCAGAAGGTCCAAGAGAAGAAGATGGAGGTGTCACTGTTGAAGCAGAGGAATGGTCATCAGGGGCTTTGAGCTCTAGATCCAGTTTTCCTGTTGGGAATTAAACCTTTTTCACTGATGTTTCAGCCTCCAAAAAAGTGACTGCACTACTTCTCAGCCCTCTGGAGAAATGCTGAGAAGGCAACCAGTCTTTCTGAAGGGCATTTTAAAAGCAGAAATGCTCGTTAGTCTTGTGTGCCTACACTAGGCCTTTCGTCATATTCCTTACAATGTCTCTCCAGTCCCTTACTTTTGTTTCACTCCCAAATGCTTGTGACTTCAGCTCACAGCAGCAGTGCTGATGGAGAGCACTCCCCCCTCAGCAATCAAGTCCAGCAGTAAAATTCGTCAAGCTTAACCAAATCAACAGAATTTCAATGGGACACTTTAAATAGTAGCATAAGTTAACAGCCTGAACCTCACAAACTTATAAAATTATCACGCTTAATTTTTCATTTTTATCAGTAGCCTCAGTGCTCAGTAGATAGAAATAACACTGACTTCCAGGGCTGCATCTCCCTTCCCAAACCAAATCCCTCCCTACAAATGCCTGCTGTGAAGTGCAGCACTGCCTCGTGTCCTAAGAAGTCCTTCAGTTACATAAACTGCTCATCTAAATTTATCACTTTCTATGGCCAACGTGGTTGATAAATGGTGTTTCCTTTATTTGCACCATTCCACAGTCATTATGAAACCTGGTAAAGAACTTTCTCCAAAGCAAAGTTAAGCCAGATTCATGCTGCTCCAAAGTGCTGATTCAGCTTTCTGGTTGTTTATCACTCAGAGGAAAACACCACAGTGCAACTGAAGAGAATGGTACAGGAGGCTACTCCAAAGAATAGAAGCAGTATAAAAAAAATAAAACAAAAATCACCAAAAAACAAACAAACAAAAAAAACCCCCCACAAAAAAAACACCCATAAAAAACCCCAAAAAAACCCACAAATAAACTCCTGCTTAGCTTCTCTTTCACTAGTTATCACAAAATCAGAACTTACTTAAAAAAAAAATTAAAATATATTATTTCAGAGAAAAACAGCTTCCAAGATCACGATGCCATATTAAATTCTTTCCCAAGCTCAATAAACTATGACTTGTAAAACTTGTAAAATCCTTACTAGACTCAAGACAGCTCCACATGTGTCTGTGGCAAGAAGAATGGAACCTTTTGCTAAACATCTGCTAAATCTTGCATCTTGGAACAACTCTACCGCTCCCAACACAGCGCCTTAGCGCTTGCTGACTGCGGCCTGGGACTGATGGAATCTGTCTGTCTCCATGAAAACACTGCTCTGCCGTGGTGCTTTATGTGTCTGCTCAGCCTTTGCCAGCAACGCTGCATGAAGGCACAACCCTTAGGGCAGCTGCACCCCAACCATGGCACAGAGTGGTTCATCACGGGCTGAAATCACACAGCTGCCAGCTACAAGAGTAGGCACAAAGAGCATCTCCATTTGTACACACTACTCTGAGCTTCTGGAGTCCAGCACCTTTGTTTGTGAGCAGCCAGGTTATTCAAAGAAATTTCTGAGAACAGTGAGAGAAGTTACAGAAAGTAAATTTGCTTATTTGTGCACTGTATCAGCAATTAAACATTTCCCACTTGACTCTCTGTGAAAGATTTTTAAGAAGAATCTCTCCTTAACCCAATAGGTCTTTGTCTATTTTGAAGCCATCCTACAACTCCTGATTCAGAAGAACGGAAGTGTCCTGTGTTAATACTATTTGGAGTAATTTGCTATAACAGTTCAAAACATGTAATTTACAAAGACTTCGCTTGTGTTTACTCAGACTAGGTTTTTAGCTTTAAGGAGAAGCCAGTGATTTTACATTGACATGCAGAGATGCAGAACAAAGTCACTGATGTTTCCATAGTCTGCTAAGTTCAGTTTCAAAGCACAAGTCTCCATAGCACAAGGAATAGATCTGCTGAATGGGAGGTTTGCCCATCACCTTTAAGACATGCTGGTCCATGACTTGGATGTGGAAAGGAGTTGTACATCTACAGACCAGATGAATTTCCCACTCTTTAATGACATGATCCCTCCAGCTCAATTCCACTTCCTACTTTGAGATACTTAGGATCCCAAATATTTATTTTTTTAAAGTCAGCTATGCCACAAGAAGCTTCCCACTTCTTGTGAGCGTAACAGATATTTTTTACCATTAAATGCCCTTCTAAAAAAAGTCTTTTTCTTCAGACAGTCCACCTGATGCCATTTACAATAAATAGGCATTTCCCCTATTGCATCTCTGCACAGCCTTATTACTCTGTAGATACTAGTCTCACCGATTTGACTGGTTTTTGCCAATAATTTCTTTCCCCACATTGTAAAGCCTTCTATTTTCTGAGGCTGTCCCTACCACTGTAAAATATTATATGTAACCCAAGTAATTTACCTTGGAGTACAGCAATGCCCAAGATGGTCTGACTTGCTCTTTGGCATGTGGTGCATCATAAGCCACGAATATAGAAGCACTTCTCCCTGTATATCACAAATACTTTGCCTTGCTGGGGTGGATTTTTTTGAAACTGGGAAGTCACCTCGACAACCTATGCAAGGAGACCCTTCAGAAAATCGAGCACTATACCACCATATTTATTCCACACACCTCCCTCCTCTCAGATGGCAAGAGGATAGAAAGACAAAAAGTAGTCTGCATTCTCACAGGACAAAAAAAAGATCTCTCACATGTAAAAAAGAAAACATTATGGCAATCTGGGAACTCCAGTGCATTAGAAGATGAAAGATAAATCGTGTTCTGTGAATGTCACACATGCTGTTGTTATTATCTCTAAGAGGAGGACCCCATTGTGCTAAATACTACACATGCTCCAACTAACAGGCCGTTCCTGTCCCAGAGGCCTCATACCCCAAGATAAAAGCAGTATTGTTGCCCCCTTTTTATGAAGGGGAAGTGGGACACCAGAAGATTCAGTGACTTGAACAAGTTACTCAATGAAACAGCAGATCTGAGAACTGAACCCAGATCCAAGTCTCCATCCCATGATTTAATCCTCACACTGTTCAAAATCAATTTTAGTTAAGCAGCATCTAAGCTTCAAATTGGCACCCATGATTATTTCTACTTCTACAAAAAAATTGATCTATTGTTCATTCCCCCATTCATTTTAGATTCCTGCAAAACTCACCTTTAAGTATATGTCCAAAAGAACCAACACAGCCACAAAAGAAAACCCTTCTACAAGCAGATTACTTACATATTCAAATTCAGGGAGTACTGACACCTATCTTTAAACAGGCACTTCAAAAAAAAACCAAAACCACCTCATTACATGGAAGTACACATAGTAGCAGTATTGTGCTTCACAAGTGATCACAACTTTGAAAAAAATTATTACAACCCTTGGGAGCTGAAGAAGGGCAATTATGATGCTGCCCATGAGCGCAACATTAAGAACTGAGTTGCTCAAAACTTTCTGAAAAATCAAGGTAGTACCAACCGGGAGTTGTGTACCTAAAAAACCCAACCTAGGGGCTATCTCAGCCTGTGGCTTCAAATTCCTGCTTAATTTCATAGTATGAAATAAGCGGTGAAATCACACACTGAGTAAGTTACCTAAACATTTGTCCATTTAACATCTGAACCTAAATCAATATTTCAAAAATCCTGAAAATGTTTTCTTCTCTTGGGAAATTAGAGAAAAAAGTACTCTAAGTCTTAAAACAGAGTGAGGAGGGATGTAAGTTTTTTGGAGGTGCACCAAACAATATTAGAAATTCTAAATTTGAAAATAATGTGAGAGCAAACTCACTAATGTAGAGAAGCTGCAGAGATGCACACTGTGGAACTGTGACCTTTAGAAGAGTTAACCCTGGGAAGAGCTGAGGTGGAAAACGACATTTATAAGGCAACAAGGCTAGACAGGAAGCTGCACCCTGGGGAACCATGAAGTTTGTGCAGGGCGAAGAAAATGAAAACCCATAATGAAGTTCCAGCACTTTGGGATGGGGGAAGAGCGATATTCTCGCCAAACTGGATGGCTCTGCTAGGCTGGAAAAGGTCCTTTCTCATACTCCAAGGGTTGCGTGAATTGCAGCAAGTTCTTCCAATTATTTTAAAGAAAATACTGGCAGAATGAATTCTATTCTCATCCAGTGGGCTTTGCATACCTTTGTGAGACAGCAATCAAATTTGATTTGTTCTCAGTATGCGATGAGAGACTGGGGTTTGGCCATGTTTTAAGAGAGTTTGTCAAAAAAGGTCAGAAGTACTGGAGGAGGGAGCAGAGTTCTCCCAGCAGAGCAGACTGCTACTGCATTAACCTGGAGGTCACCACAGTGACCAGAGCAAAACTCTAACCAAGTTTGAGAGAACATTAAATTCAACTCTTTAGAGAACTGATTTTTATTCATGCCTCTGGAAGAGAGACTGGGAAGTGCTTCCCACTGCAGCTCCTGGGACTTAATAGAATAAGAGTTAAATAAATCAATACCAGAATCTGAGATTACACTGAACATTTTGAAAGTGCATGTAAGTGGACTGCTCTTCTCACTGGTGGCACCAAGCCATTCTCCTAACCCAAGCTTTAAAGTCACTGAACTCTGTTCCTATTCTTTTCTTTGTCTCGACAGTGCGTTTATTTCCTCATTTTTACAAAGAAAAAAGTACATAGGCTACCTAATGTTGCCAGATGCTGTATTTAAACTGGGAATAGTAAAACTATGTTGGATTACTGAATCTGCACAGAAAAGTTTCCCTGTTAATGTTCGACATTTCAACTTGGTCTGTTCTGACAGGTTTCTGGCTTTTCAGCAAGAAACCCTAAACCAAATATTTTCAAACACTACCTCAAGAAAATGAAGGTTTCAGTTTTTCTTTGGAGAGACCTTCTTTAAAAATAATTTAAAACCAAAACAACAACAACACAACCAAAAAACAAAAACAAAGACAAACAAACAAATAAAAAAACAACAAAAAAAACCAACAACATAAAAACCCCCAACAACCAAACCCAAGAAGTTTGTTTTCTCCTCTCAAAAACCAGAACATTTTCTTGTTAAATGGCTTTAAGGACTAGCAAACTAGAGAAATTTCAATTAACTCTAGAGAGTAGTACTAGGAAAATCACCCTTCCATGCAAATTTCTCTCCAGTATCAGCAACCCCACATCTTTATCCTCCACTGAATGAAAATACACACGGAAATTAACAAAAAATTCTGCCAACATGTTCCCTTTCTTCAGGGAATGCTACGCCAGCTCAAAATCTGCCTTCATTGTTGCAATGTTTCAGTTATTACCTGGATAGCAACATGTAATTCTTTCATTACCAAATCTGAAAGAAAGATAGCTCATTTCTCTCAATCTTCTCCTTGGTAATACATCATCCGGTGTTTAGGAGGAAAAAAAATAAAATAGGAGAGAAACATTGTATTCTCGCAGGGAAAGTCAGATCTGGGACACTGTTAGGAAAAAATAATTGGTCCCGTTATTATCATTGTGTCTAGCTTTACACTTAAGGGAGAAATATGCCTGAATAGCTGGTTCCGTCAGCAATGCAGAGAGAGGAGAAATTCCCACAGTGTGAGTAAGTCTTCACACGCTTAGAGAACGTGACCACACACAATACACATGACAGTGGAGAAGAACAAAGCGACCTCAGGAAGTGTCCCTGATTGTTTTCGGCTGATTAGGGACATATGCCAACAAGCTTCCAGTTGTTGAGGGAAGCTTAGCAACTTGGGGTGGTCAAATTTACATAACACAATTAAAGATATCGAGTTGCTTGGGTCCATATAAAACTCACATTCAGAACAATGTTAGGTACAAGTTTAAGACAATTTAGTTTTTTCAGACCAGTTCAACCAAGGGACAGCTTTATCTTTCAAGTCAAATAAGCAGGGGAGAGATTAAAAGTCAGTAAACTAATGTAAAAAGCTAATTTACATAAACGTCATCCACTTGTTTTGGGATCAAACCACACAGACTTCAACTAGTTACAGCAGTTTATGAAAACTGCATTAAACCAGCATGCGGCCTTGAAACAAAAATACTACCTATTTACTTTTTTCAAAAGTCACCACACAGACCTAAATATTTTTCGATCAGATAAACCACCCGAAAAATAACTGCACTGAAGTTGGCAGGAATTTGCCAGGTTGGTGCTCTTTCCAGCACAGAAGCCAGAATTGCCCGTTCCAGGTGTGAAGGCGCAGCCATCCTCAGTCCCAAAGGCTTCCGTGAGCTCTGCAGAGAGGTGGAACATGCACCCTCTGGATCGCTGATGGTATCACCTCAGAGCCACCAACAGGGGAAGTTTTAACGTGCAGATAACCACCTGCCAGCATCACCCCGGTATTGGGCCAGGAGTGCCAAGGGACGCCTTGAGAACAGCTCACCTACACAAGGACTGCTCACTCCTCTCCTCCCCAGTCAGCCAGCCTAATAAAAAGGCATTACACTTCCCTACAAATCACTCAGATTTCTGTAGGAAAGCATTAAAAAGAGCCGCAGAGCTTTTAAAAAAACCCAACAAGATAAACAAAAACACAGTACTTGGAGAAAAATGTAAGGCTTCCTGTAAATTAAACTGAACCTTTTTACATAATAGATCGCTCACAGCTATTTGTAAGGAAGTGACAAAGCTGCTGCAGATCTTAAGATATTGTAGTGAGGTTCACAGATACACTTATGTAAATATTTTCTGACAACTAGACTGCTACCGAAAACATTTTTGAAGTTATCAAAAAGAATTTAAAGTATTTTCCACTCTAGTCATTAACGTTTTATTTGCAAAAAGACACTACCAGAACTGGTAAGCAAAATGATCCCTTCTGCAGCAGGCACAAGCCCAGACAGCAGTGCTTTTAAACACGCCAGGGACCTGTGAGCCCCATCACTGCTCCCAGAGGACCGGCCGCTCCCAGCCCGCTGCCCCGGGACAGCAAGCAGCGAGTTTTCACACTCAGAGCGATCGCACCGCACAGCCCCCATGCAGCCCCACCCCACGATGCCCTGTCAGCCCGTGCCCCACACAAGATGCCCTCTCACTGTGGGCAGGCTGGGCAGCTGAGCCAGGACAGGTTTCCCATCCCTTGAGCTGCCAGAGGTGTCCCTGTGCCAATCCAGGCAGCGCATTCACACCGTGGGCTGAGAGCGAGCCGGAGGCCGGCCATGCCTGCCATCAGCAACCTGCAAACACAGACAGCAGCTTTACCTCAAAGCCATTATCCACTTCTTGGCATTGCAAAGCAGGAATGTTACATGGCCTGGCTGTGGTCTATTAGCATATGTATTTTATCTACTGTCACCAATGCATCACCATTTAGCTGCAGTTTCTTTTGGAGCTTATTTTTCTCTCCAGACATTTAAACTGCATAATATTTTTTTACTGTTAAGCAGATACAAGAAAACATCTAGTAAGTGAAGACTACGCAAGTTAGAGACAACTAAGAGCAGGCCATTAGTGGTTTGTTAACTCTCTAGCAATCCTCCAGGAATCACAAGTGGACTCATCAAATCCTACCAGATTCTGTGTTTGAGTCTCAGGCTTGAGACAAAAAGCTTTGTGAAGACATGTCTACAGACAGCTTTCCCTACTGGGTACACATCCAAGTCACCTCAAGCATGCAAGACACATTTTACTGCTAAGGTCAGCAGGAATTCACATTATTAAAATGAGCTTCACTAAACTCTGTTTCAGGTGGTACAAGAACTTAGTGCTTGAGGCTTGAGACCAGTTGTCTGGGTTTTGCCCAAACAACACACCCTTTGAGGGGGGAGTAGGAGCATTTAAGGGCTAAGGATAAGACAGATCTTCATTGCTGGGGAAGATCAGGTGATAACAAATTGCCAGGAGACCACATCTGAGGTACAGAAGCTGCTTGACAGCTCCTCAACCATGTAATTCATTCCTCTTCTCAGAGCTACACAGGGCAGATCTCAGAGCAGAACAGGTCTTCAGGGCAATCTGCTTTCCGAGTTCAACACCACATTGCACTAGGGATGCATAGAAAAGTGTAAAAGACAACTGGACATATTTACAGCACCATCTTCTGACCGAAGCACCCAATTAAAAAATCATAGATTACAGAAAAAAAAATTACAGTTAAATTACCATGTGTGATGTGTGTCTGTGTGTACTCACATATTAACCCCATACATACCCCATTTCTGCAAGTTATTATTAGTCTAACAGAATTAGTAAATGCCTTTTTAGTTGGTTCCTTTTAATTATTTGATTTCTCTGTATGGGTGAGAAGTATCTATAATACCCTTCACTTCACCAACATATCAGGCAGGTCACACAATCCTGGAGACATGAAACAGATTCTTCCCTTCAGAGGAAAGGACACATTTAAAGTTAATGAATGGTCCATACTGGAGCACACCCTCTCCTGACTATAAAAAGGAGTGTAGGGAGTTTAACCCTACAAATACCCCACAGGTTTTCCCTCTGCTGTCTGGACATAGACACGTGAGTTTGAGAGCTCTGGCACTGCAGCTGTGACACTTATTTTCTATAAAGGAACACCTTTATATGCCATAGAGCTTCAGCTTGGATAAAATATTGACGCTGCTCAAGTCCAGAACAAAACTGTATGCCACTGACTTCAGTGGCGCCTGGATTTCACACTAGCTTTGCAAGGGTTCTCATTTTTGGCTGGCAAGATTTCAACCCTTTTTAATTCCCAGAAGCTCAACCACAAATCCCTCTTCTCCTCCCACACAGCTGCACTGACATTCTCCAAGCTCCTCTAAGGCAGCGGCAGAGCAAATCTCCTTGGGAAGACACAGGGCTTTGCTTGCAGGAGATCCCCACCTCCTCTGATTGTCTTTTAGCTCCAGAAAGGCCAATCTGTAAAAATCTTCAAATTGATTAAGAACAGACGCCCTGAGCTTAGCCCTTCCCCTCAAGCTCTGTGTATCACTGCCCACAGCGCTCACTCTTGGCTTTTCCTGCAACTCAGTCAAGGGAGCACAGCCCTGGCACAAGCAGGACTAACAAGATCTGGAAGCATGGCCCAGAGTCTGCGGGAGAGCAAAGGACACAGCACTGGACTCGAATCTGCAGTAGTCCCATGAAGCCACAGCACTGAGGTCTAACTTAGAGTCTGATCCTCCCCCAGTGTTTCTTTTCAAAGAAAGCAGACATTAAAAACAGATAAAACAAAGCTGCAGTGACAGAAACAAGATATATCAAGTACTCTTCAGTCAAAAAATTAACAACCCTGCTTTTTGGTGTCCCCAGGTGTCTTCAACATACAGAGCTTATCCCAGCCATCTGGCCATCAAACATGGAGGCAAGACAGGAACAGCCTAACAGAAGGATGGATGTCAGAGACCCACAAAGCAGCCTTTAACAGGGCACATAAAAGGATAAATGCAGCCTCCTGAGAAGGAAGTGTCACTGTGATTGGATGGAGAAAGCAATTTAAAAGCTGAGGGAGGTTTTCAAACTAGGAGCTTCCAAATACCAATATCCACCTGCCATCCACAGGATTTGGCACATTCATTTGAGGATCCTTTGACAAAATCTGGTAGTCCCAGCAGTGTGAATGATTGGCATTTCAGGGGTCATGGGCACAGCACCAGCAGCAGGAGCAGCCGAGCCTGAGAAAGTGGTGCTACATCTGGTGTAACATGACAAACTTTGCACTGGTTATAGCAGAGATCAGCTTCTTCAAGCACCAAACACCATTAGCAGGCAGGTCATGGAGGAGCTAAACCCTCATTTTGCAAAGACTTGCCATGTTTTTCAAGCACAGACACCCCACTGGCTATGGCAATACTCCCTCTCAGCCAGCCTTCGAGGGATGGGGGACTCTGTGCATCTCAGTATGGTAGAAAAATCAGAATTCCAGGGGCTTTTTTCTTTCTGGCCAACGTCATTACTTTTTACTCTTGGTGCAGTCAAGCCTAGAGAGGTTTCAGTGAGAAGCTGGAGCCATTACCCACTGCATAGTCTTATACTGCCACAGGAGAAAGACAGCCCTTGACCCAAGCACTTGTGTCCCTAATATAAGACAGTCACAGAGAGAGTCACAAAATCTTTCTTGAAGCCCAGAGATTCCTTAGGGACAACAAGAAGATGAAATTATTCTATAATTAAATGCACAGTTATAATGTTAAAATATATTATGTAATGTTAAAATGCACAGGCAGCACAAGTTGTGATACACAGAACCAACTCTTAACTATTTTGTCCTGATCAGGATAGGGCTCCCAGATCAACCCAGTGTTAAGCAGCATAGTTCCACTGGGCACTGGCAGGAATTCTTCACCCTGTAACAACGCTGTGCCACCCTGGGCTCTACCCCCTCGTTGCTCCTACGTTACATCAAGGGCCATTTGCTGGCACATCCTTGCTTCATCCTGAGCCATACATAGCAGAAAAAGGAAGCAAATTTTCTACCGTTGGTGAATTTTCTGTCCCTTGAGGGATTTCGCAAGGAATCTCACCTGGCAATATTGATGCCTGGTAAGGGTCAATCAGCTTGGATCTCACCATGTACTGTTACTAACCATGTGAAAGATCCACCCCCAAAACTTCTTTTAACAGTTTCTGCTTCACATGTGTTACACATCTTAAGGCCCCCATCACAGTACAACATTCAGTAGGGAGTTGCCAGCACACACAACAGGACAGCAAAAGTCATTCTGTTTGAGGCAAAAAAAGGTCTGAATTACAAACTTCCAAAGACAGAACATGCAGCAGTTCCCAGCATTGACATGGGACAGCAGAGCCCCTTTTGAGTCACAACTCAGCCTGCAGGAGCAAGGGTGACAGTCCCCAGAGCCTTTCCCCAGCAGCACCGTAACCAGCTGCCCACGGTCTCTGCAGGGGCAGAGGACACAGATGCCTCAGGACCAGCCTAATGCAAAGCATGATCCAGCACAGCCCCACAAGCTCTGGGCTCTGGTTTCCTCACCTGGCCCACTCACCTCTCTTTCTGCACAGGACAACCCACCATCCCTGGGGACCCCTCCAGGGAGCAGCCCTCCCCTGTGTCCCTGAGGTGCCTCCTACATTCCCCCTTGGCAGGATCTCAGAGCAGCTGTGCCACCACTGAGGAGGTGATTAGGCCCTTCCTGAACCCTTTTCAGGCTGCTGCCATTGATGTGCCCCACAAATGTATTCCACTTCACTTGCCAAAAACATACCAGAGCTACAAAAGAAGAAGATATCTTTCAATAGCTCCTAAAATGACTTTTGCTCCTTTCCCTAAAAAGCTGCAACATAAATTAGGGCAGAGATGGGCTGCTAAGGGAAGCTCCTTTGTCCCTGTTACATTAGAAGAGAAAAATAATTGTTGGCTTTCCATCAGCCAGCAGGAACAACTGCTGTGGTGCCATGCCAAAAGGATTTGCACCTCTCTGTACTTCTTTGTGGACAGCTATGATCTGCTGTTCTCTGAGTCAGTGTTTCTTTACTATGGCATGTATCAAAAGAGCACCATTGTTTAGAATATGCTCCTTATTTCACATCGGAAAGGGAAAATGATGGGAACACAGGGGCTCAAAGTTTGGAAGATGAAAAGGCAAACACAATAAAGACAGTTGTCTTTGAGCTTACAAGCCTCTGACATGTCACAACTGTAAGCACTGAATCATCTCCTTGGTGTACCTTGTGAACCACTTTCATTTCAAAAATAAAAATAAAGCACCAGGTTTCTTTATGGTCTTGACAAAATCTACAGTGCCTGGCATTGAGCAGTGTCACATTATTTCCCTTGCAGGTGACCTGGGAGGGCTTTTCAGAAAATTGATTTCTGTTTACTTTCATATGTTTTTTTACAATGGATAAATAAAGCCTGAAGGACCCTCACCTCCCTCAAAATCTCCTTCTGTTCTCACTCACTGCCCTCAAACTACTTTATTTCTCAATAGCATCAGGAACTCTGAACGCAGGCTCATCCCTCTATGTTGACTGGTATCACACTCATATTGTGAATTTTAGAAGTTGAAATAAGCGTTAGGAATATCTAGCCCAAATGTATCTTTCCCCAAGCATCTCCCCCAGTTTTCCATTCGACATACAAGGTAAAAGGCCATCAGCTCTGACATCTCCTGCCCAGCCACCTGCAGTAACAAGGTCCACAGCTCATGCAGGTGCTGCCCCACTGCCTGCTGCAAGTAGCTGCTGTCACACAGAGCTTTGTATCAACCCACACATTCAGCTTTCACACAGCCTGATCTACCCCACGTACGGTACTAGACACAGCACAACAAACCTCTTGGTTTTCATTGGGAGTGGTAGAGCCAGTAGCTAGAAGATTCCTGCCTTTGCTTCTGAGCAAGAGACATTCCAGATGTGTTTAAGCTTCAGCAAGCACACTCAAAGCCACTAACCTAGAAACATCCAGAAACAAAAAACTTTGCAACTTCTAGATTTTACCTGGACCTTAATTATATGAGGTAACAGTGGCCTTCTCTCCACCAGAAGGCTCAGAAAGAGGAGCTCTGAATGCACAGACCACACCCGAGACTATCACAACAGCCTGGGTTTTGCTCCAGTGAAGCACACAGAACCTGTCCAAACCCCATCCTGTCCAAATCCAGTATCAACGAGATGAGCACATTCTGAGCTTCTGCAGCAGGTTTCTAGAGGAAAACATTCTGCTTTGATGCTAGAATTTCCAATGACAATTAAATCACTATGTTCCTCAGCAAGCTGCTCCAACGCTATGCACTCCTAAAGAGAAGGTGGATCTTTTTGACCCTGTGTATTCCTATCTGGAGGAACTGGGCTGTATTGTGCCTTTCTTTGGAAGATCAAAGAGCCCTTTATTACAAAACACCTGCTCCCACATAAAAAGGTGCAAACCCAGAGCATCTAACAGGGCCTTAATTTGCTCAGTTCAGAGGTGCCTCACCTGGTCTGAATCCACCGCAGTGCCCTTCTTAGAGGGCAAACACCAGGGCTGCGCAGCATTGCAGCAGAAGTTAGTCCAGTAATCCCATTCCTAATACACAGACACTGGCTGCTAGACCTTTCCAAGCATTAAAAACACACAAAGACCTGAGTCTTTAGTCAGACCTTTATTTTTATATACGAGCAGAGAGGCAGTGGCATTTGGCAGCAATATACAAGTCCTGGTTCCTGACCTGTTTCCTCAGTCACCGGTATCTCTTCTCCTCTCACTCCTCCCAGGGATGGAGCCATGGCCATTTGAACCTGCTGCCTGTCCACATTGTCAGTGCACCTTTGGGCAGCATCCTCCCTCAGGCACCAAGCTGCCCACGTCCAGGTCTGGGCACTGCTTCCCATCCCACACCACCGTGCCCAAATGTTCTCTTGCAGCTGCCAGTTCCCATCCCACTCCAGAGATAAGTTATTAATCAGGCACCACCAGCTCTCCCCACTTTGGTTTGCAGGGGCAGCTGCTGCCTCTCATTACGGGTTTACCCTCGGCCTTATCAGCAATGAATGGGGACCTCAGAGGCACAGCCCCAGTTGCTCCCCATGGCCCAGAAGCAGAAGGCAGGAGCTGCAGAGGAGCAGGGCCCCGGCACTGCTGGGTCACTGGCCCAGGGCTGCCCACAGAGCGTGGCAGGACTCCCCTGGGTGACCAGCTGAAGGAGTTCTGAGAGCCAGAACAAAGCCCAGAGCACTAACTATCTAACTGGTAATTACTTTCTGGTGAAGACTGAAAAATGGGTCATTAAAACCATATTAAACTGTTTTCATTAATACAAAAACCTGATTTACATTTTTTTTCCCACAGAGCCATTATGTTCCAAACGCACTGCACGGATGATTTGTTTAATCACAACCACATGGAATAGCAATTTTAAGGGCCTGTGACAATCACTTTTTTAACCAGGAAACCTGGCTTGCAATAATTGTCATGTTTTTTGTTAGCCACCCTTCCCACTGCTGTCGTAAACCCGCTCCTTTCCAAACACCCTGCCTTCCTAGTTGCACTTAAAAGCAGCACAATCCACTGATACAATTAATAACACTGAATATTTAGGTCAACGTCAGTTCTATTAATTTTATCTCTTAAAGACTCACACATTTTCTAAACAAGTCTAGCCCTTTGGGGGGTTAAACTGTAATTTGCAGTCTGGTTGTGAGTCCCTATCACATAATAGATCAATTAGGTTGAACACTCTAGTATATTAATCTTATTCACACATAGTAAAGGCAAATATGGCTAATTACTGTATTACAATATTGCCTACTTTTTGCAAATATGTATTAAGGAAAAGGGGAGTTTACTACATTGAATTATCAAATAAAATTATCTTGATATTAAACTGACAGTGAAGATGAATGCCTGTATTAATCCATCTCATTTTTCCTAAATCAATATCCATTGGAAAATTTGTTTGTCATTACTAATGTGCTGGATCTGTAGAAGAGGCTCTTTCATATCAAGAATTCAGTATTTCCCTTCAAAGCATGGTTTGCCTGTCATGGCATTCTATGAAACACAGTAGTGAGATTTCTTTTGCCACAACTATTAGCTTTATCTTTGTACTTTCCGGTTATGAACTAATGGTAGGATTTCAATGACTCCAGAGAAATGCAGGTAGTGATCCAAACCTAATTTCTGTGCCTCTCCCCACAAACTCGCATGGCCAGAGGGCTTGTCTCTATGATGAAATTAATTGAATTCAGTTTTTAAACTACCAAGTTAATCAAGATTGGCACAACAGCTAACTGGCCAGTGGAAACAAGGAAAAGCCATGGTCAGCATTAAGTTTACCCGAGGCAAGCTGAGGTGAGCCTGAACAGGATTCGTCCTTGTCTGCTTTCACTAATTAGCAGGTACCAGTTAATTCATCCATAGGCTCATAATAAAATGGGACAAAAAAAAGTACTGTAAGAAGTCACCTAGTCTGCCTCGAGGCACCATGAAAAATGAGTTTAGATGTGACTAAATATCCTAGCAGAAACTTAATTCTATTCCTTGTTCTGCCACTGATCCGCTGTGTGACCAAGTCGCTTCCTCTCTGCCCCCACTGCGGTGATTTCCCTGGCCCCATCTCATTTAGCTCCCACTCCAGACCCCAGAGGCAGGAATTCCCCTCCCGCCCACGTGGCACCCGGCACGGTGGGGCTCGATGGAGCTGGGGCTCCAGGCATTACTGCAGTCAGATGTTACACACTATTAGGAGCGAAGACAGGGCACAAATTAAGAGGATGGCTGTGCTTAGTGCGTCCTTAATGTTTTGCACATTTGAATTTTCCAGCAATAGCTCACAAGCTGTGAATTTGCTAAAGTGGAAACCAGGCCAATAAAAATAAAGACAGAAATCTAAATGCTTGGGCTGCTGCAACAGAAGTCTTGTATGAAACACCTGACAAAAACATAGAGATTAATTTGCCCACATAACAGACAATAAATTCAACAAAAACATGTTACTTTGAAAAAAAAAAGAGGAAAAAAACTTCTACACTGCGGCAGCATGTGGAACATCTTGGATCTTAGGATCATTCCACAGGACACAGGTGAAAAACAGGTTGCTCAGCTTTTTTAAGAGCACACAAAATGTGTTTATGCTAAGCACCTACTCATCCCAGAAGCCAGCTGCTCCAAGGCAGTCCCTCACCACATGAAACACGTTGGCGTGTGATTATTTGTACAGTTCCACACACATGCACACTCCCACATACAGGAAAGAGGCTGAGCTGTGGAGGACGCAGGAGCCAAAATGCTGATTTCCTGTCTTGGGCTGACATCACTGGTGTACTATTTGCTGTTGGAAATCCCTTTGCTTAGAAGCATTTCCCAGACTTCTTGCATCTCTTCTCTGCAAAATTCGGGAAGATAGACTATTCTCAGGTGATCCACAAAATAAAATGTTCCATAATTGACTCTGCTAAGAGCTTATACAGCTGCATGAATTATAAATTGTTATTTCTGCCTTGAAAAGTATTATTACATAGTCTGAGACTACTCTTAGTCTTTTCCATGCCTAGAACTGTTCCCAGCTAGAGCTGCTTCACACATGTTGCTGTTCCATAAGCAAATCTCATTTCTTAAGTGGGTCATCAATACTTTGAGTTCCCCTTCTCACCCCATGGGCCTCTAACTTCAAATCCTCTCTAGAATTTTTTAACTGCCAAGTTGAAGGAATGCATAGCCAGAAACATCCAGATGTTTGTTATAAAGGATCCAGAATGCGAGTAACAACAGAGAAAAATTTCCCATTTGCTTACAACAGAATCAGATTATCTCTGTGCTCCATTTACCAAAATCAATTATTGAATTAAATCTGTTCCTATTGCTTAATAGGGCAATCTCAAAGAAAAATCAGTCTCTCCGTTCTAGGAAATCTGTGCAAAGGATCACATTTCTATCCTCGGTTGGACCAAACTGCACTAATCAATAGTTTCATTGCATCATCATATGGAGCCAACACTTGGATTAATTATTTTGACAAAAGCATGATCAGCAATGGGATTATTAACTTCATAGCGCCACAAGTTCCCAAGGAGCCAGACTCAAACCATTCAAAGGAACAATACTTAAGGATGCCTGGAGTGAGGAAGAATTCTCCAGGAGAATCTCAAACACTGTCGTGATGGATCTCCCATTTCTACCAGCAACTGCAATCTGGAGTGCATGGTCAGTGCTCAGCAAGGAAGAGGACATGGAGGAAATGGCTGGAGGAGCTGGAGCTGACTTACTTCCACCAATGTCCAGCATGAAGGGAGCAATCACGTCTGCCAGAATTATGATTTCAGACAATACCTGCTCTTTTCAAAGTACAACAGCATTTGAGGAACACCAAGGCATTCCAGAGCCACAGCCACTGGGATAAGGCTTGCTCATAGCACAAGTAAAGAGCCATTAGGCTTGCAAGCTTTTGCCTTGGCTATATGAATTTATGTATACTTCACCCATTTTCCTTTGCTATTTTCAAACAAGGGGTTTTAAAGATTTGCCTTTGTTCTGTGCTGCATTTTATTTTAAAATATGCACCAACCATCAACGAAGCATGATTTTTAAGACTCCAAAGTATCCAGACATATCAATAATCCAGAAAACAAAAGTCAACTCATACAGAATGAAGAGGAGACAAATTTGGAGGTGTGAAGTATTCTGCAGCAGAAAAATTAACACTCAAAAAGGAAAGTGTAACTAACATACTGGTTCACAAGGAACTGTAAGAGTTAATACTCTCTCCCTCCATTAAGCACATCAAGAGTGTTCTTTTCCTAATGAGTTAACCTCTTATTATTCAAGTTTAATGGGGATATATATTTGTTTAACCCTACAGCCTCGGGAGTCAGAATTTCCTGGTGTTAATTATATGGCATATATTCAGACTCTATGCTAGCAATGTGAAATGACAATTCCTGCCAAGCCTGAAACCGAAACCAGAAATCTCCAGCAAATCTCAGTCTGCTTGACAGGAGAAATATACCTGAAGGTTGTAATTCCCCATGGTTCCTGTAGTCCAATTCCTGCAGGGCAGTGGACAACAAGCTTAGCACACATCTTGCTCCCTAAAGCCGGCTTGGACTTGTGTAAATTGAACAGGCACCAGAGAGCTTCCCAGAGAGCAGGGCAGCATTACCTTCCCTTTGTCAGGAAGGGGAAGTGATCCAGACAGATCACACACCAGTGTAGAAATTCCACCTGGGAGTTTCCATTTCAACTCAAATGTGTATGGAAGCGACTGTGTGCACAGGACACTCTGCTCTGCTGTAGCAAACCTACTGGAGCTTGAATTTGTATTGCTGTTTTGGTCTTTTTCTTTCAAGAGAATTTAGTAGGAAGAAGAGCAGAACCCATCCCGTAACAAGATCTCCAGCAGCACCAGAGTGCTGCTTTAAGCACTCGCCAGGGAATGAAAATACGATCCCAAGGGACATGAGAAAAAGGGTGTACACATGGGACATGCGCACACACCACATCACACAGTGCTAGCTGTGGAAGGGAACACTTTTAGCCCCTCAGAAATCTCCCTGATCTTTTGCACATAAAAACAGACATTGCTAAACACAAATATCTTCAGAGCCAAGGTTACCCTGGTGGTTCATTTGTCTGTTTAATGATCATGCAGACACAGAAGAGCATAAAGCCCATGACACTAGCATGACATGTATGAATTTACAGGACAGATACACAACAAACTGTAGCAGTTCTCCCAAAAACTATCTCAAAAACAGCCTCTTTGACCATTTATTGTTATCCAACAGAGAAACATTAAGCCACAATTTCAGAGTGGAAGCAGGCACACAATAAATATCCTATTTTTTGATTGTGTAATTCACGATACAAATCATAGTCTGTTTAAACAAAAAACAGTTGTCTTTGGTGTCACTGATTCAGCATCTCCCCTCCACCTTAATTCTCTGCTAGATCTGGGCACTCAAAAAGAAGGCTGTTTGCAGCAACACAGTGGTTAACAGGAGGCTGAATTTCCACTTCACAATATGATATCCTGAAATGACAGCAAAGAAGAATGAGTTGCTACTAAAACTGGAGCTCAAGTCCAAGTGCCATCAGTACACAAAACAAACCCTGATCTCTTCTGGATCAGAAAAGAAGCTGTACTTAACTCTCTGGAAGTTAAACTACACCCTGTGTCTTCCTTTGCTATTTTAGGCTGCAGACAGGATCAGCCAGATGACATTTAGCATCAAACTTCATTTCTCTTCCAATAGATGGAAGGTACACACACAAGCTCTTATTAATCAAATCATGGATACGTTCCTAGGCCTGGAAAGGGAAGACTCCTCCAGAGTCCCACCGGCACCAGCAAAGCAGAGCAGCAAGTCCAGTGGGCACCTCCTTGGCACAGTCACAAGAAGTCAGTGTACTTCCACCCACTTATAGATCAGCTGAGCCTACCATCACCCTACTACTTTCATCCTGCTTATTGCAATGAATAAATATATCAATAATTAACAAGAAGTTAAGAAGATGATTTGCACTTCTGTAGGGCCCTTCCTCTGAGGAGCTCGTTAACAACACAAGGCCTTGCAGAGCCATTGTTGTCCCATTTCACAGACAGGGTACTCCATCAAATCCAGCAGTGGAGTGCCTCCTCCAAGGGCCCTGGGACAACCCAGCAGCAAGAGAGGCCAATGCTGAACACCCATGCTGTACCCACCGGGCTGCACTTCACTTGGGGAAAAAAATACTAGGAGCAGGCAGTTCCTTCCCTGCCACCTTAAGAGCAGTGATTGCCTTCAAAGCTCCCCTGTGAAAGATGCAGGTTCCTTCTTGCTGTGTAACACTGAAAAGACAAGATTTTTGGGGTGGCAGGCAAAGTCAAGCAAAAGGGGAAAGTGGTTATTTGTAAATAACCATATAGCCATGCATGGCTTGTGAACCATGGTTAATTCAATACCCACACGTGCTCATTAGAGCTATTCATGTGCCTACTGCAATCAGCTTGTTTACACACTTATCAATGACAACTTTAAGATTATTACTTTAATTAAGAAAACCCCTTCATTCATTGGGATTATATCACCAAAACTCCTTTTTCCACAGGGGGAAAACTAGTATTTACAGGAAGACAAGAAGCTGAGCTAGTCACTACAGCTGCCAGTTGCTACATAGAGTTCATTCTTCAAGGATAAGGAGGCACAGGGAAGCAACACCAGGTGCCTCCACCATAAGCAGCAGGACACAGGAGTATAATGAACCAACTCACAGTTATATGACCTGCAGTGAAGAGGCTTCACAGCAAATCCTGTGGGACTCACTCACTTCTGAAGGAATACCCTGTCAGGAGCAGGCCCACAGCATCTTTATACCCAGCCCTGGTGCTCCTGATATTTCCCAGGTGCCCTACCAGCAGCGTGTAACAGACATGCTAAACCTTTGGGACCTCAGGGGCTGAGAGTCCCACAGCCCTCCCATATTCCCCACACCTCACAGGGGCACTTGTCCCAGACCCCATCATCAGGTGCGCCACAGCAGGGCCACTCTCCCAGCCCGGCAGGGCAAGACCAAGTCCAGACCCCACAAGCTACAGAAACACCTTGCACCACCAGCCCCACAGAGGTTTGTACTGGGGCACCAGGTCCTCCAGGTCTGTTACAGATGCTCCCCAGAGGCCTCGGCTCAGGAAGGTGCCCTCCAGTACAGCCAGCAGCAGCAGGGCTGGGAGGAAACCAACCGGGAGCCATCAGTGCCCAGCCCTGACTGGTCCTGCTCCACACAAACACCTCAGCATCCACCACCTGCTGACCTGCCACCAGATGAGTTCAATATGAGCTGACCTGATTTTATCACAGGAATAAAATCATTCCTTACAGATCTTGTTAAGACATGACGTTCACAACAAACCTGCCTCCAAGTCAAAACTATCATCCGATTATCTCCAGTCCAGCTAGAGCAAGACTCTGCTGCAAATGAGCAGCTGATTAACAACTGGTTAACTCCACCAGCATTTCCTAACATCCTCAAGTTCTATCAGTGGCAAGACATGTGACATTATTTCCCAGGAGGGGATTTTAACATTGTTACCATTTTATAAGCGCTAAAAAGGAGATGTTAATAAAATGCATAATTGAAATCTACCCCTCTTCTCTTACTAACAGGCTATAAAATTTTTGCACTGTCTGTCCTAAATATTTTTTGTATTCTACAGTTTTAACTGTTTCCCCACACAAATTTTAAACTGACACATAAATCAGTGTATTTGTTTGCAGCTATTTCTGAAGGCAGTAAATTAATCTAGGTTATGGCATCTGACTACAAAGAATCCTACAGATTACTTTATGCATTTGCCAAATACTTTCCAAAATGCTGCATGGAATAAGTACCAGATAAAGAACATACTCTGAAAAACACTAAAAAATAATAATAAGTCTATTTTTTCCAGCTCACCAATTCTTTGTGCTTTTTTTCCATGCATTTTTCCAATTTTCCAGTATTCATCTGAAAATCCACTTTTCCCCCTTGTTTGAAATTAAACCCTGAGCTATTGACACAGAGGAGATTCTCTCACACTCTCAGCAGACTGCAATAATAAGTTGTTGAAAGAAGGAGCCTTGTAGAAGCTGGTGTGAACTCAGGCTCCCGGCACTCGGAGCAGGAATACGAGCAGGAATACTCCAGCCAGCCACCAGCAGCTCTTTGGTCTGTTTTTTTTCCACATTACCCATGGTATGTTCTACAAGCTAAAAAACAGAACAAACTAAATCACTTACTCCCTTCCCCCTGCCCCTTTCATTTCAAATTTGTACTCATCTTTGATGCTGACACAAATGTCAACAAACTGAGTAAATTTTGTTTGTAGCTTGGGTTCAATAGTAAAACATCCCCTGATTCAGCAAGCCTGCGTTTGTCTGCACACAGAGCCACTGCTCCAAAGACTTCACATCCCCAAGGAGTGAGCCAGAGCCCTCGGAACATCTTCTGGGGCAAATGACTCTATATTAATATGAATCACACCTATTCTCTGTATAACCAAGACCTGTCCAAACCTCTTTCCAGGTACTGGTAGGTGGCCACAGAGTCATTTTAAACACATATCTGCATCAGCAGGTCAATAGAAGATACTGAAGAAGCCCAGCAGAGATACCAGGTCTGCAGCAAGGCCCAGAGCAGATGTAGCACTGCCTTTCAGAGTCAGATCTGACTTCAGGAAGCATCCTGGACCTTTAACTGCAGCCCATGACCCACACACAGATATTCTAATAAAGTTATTTACAGTTTAAGTCTCTGTCCCTAAGTGCCCATTCCTGGGATAAAGGCTTTGCCATGTACATGCAGTTACACATAAACAGCCCCACTTCAAGATCATCAAGTAGGGGCAGGAAATCTATGAAACCTTCAGTGCAGGAAGGTCACCTGCCTGCTCAGGCACGTGCTGCTGGCACCCAGCTCTCTAGCTGCTGAGGTGCTGCCAAGCTTCGTGAAAAGACAACACACGCTGGTATTTCATGCCTACAGAATCCTCGGTAGATGCAGAACTTCAGCAACTTCTGGAAATGTCTCAATTTTTGTCTGCTGGGTGGGAGGGGAGGAGGGATGGTTGTCATTATCAAGTTAGAGAAGTCTTTTGATAGACCAACCCTTCTCTGTGGAGTTCACTAATGCATAAAAACCATCCCAGGATCTGTTCCTGTGCTGTAACTTGGAAAAGGTGAAGACTGATAGACAGAGCAAAACAAATATAACCCACACTCCACACAGAACAGCACAAAACAGCCTCTGCTGATCCAGTGTACTCCTCCCAACGCCAGCGGGGGCTCTGCCATCCTCCTGAATGGGATTAGGTCTCTGCTCTAGATAGCTAGCTCAAGGGGAAACCACAGAACCCGCATTGCAACTGGAACTATAAGGCAGAAAATGAAAGCTATGGGCCAAATTTTGTCACCTTTATTCAACCCTCTTTCCTCCACCTCAGGCAAGCACAATGCTGTCCACTAAACCAGCCTGTTTGCTGCCTAGCAGATTCTTGGTCCTTGGCGCTGGATACCCAGGATTTACAAGCCATGTTTAGACATAAACAGAGATCAGTCTCCAGGCAGGATCACACAAGGGCACATCCAGCGAGGCAGCCCGGCACTGATGACACCGATTAAGAAGGTACACTCGGAGGGGTGAACCAGCAGGAGATTAAAGCAGTGCTGGCACAGCACTGGCATCAATGCCAAGGGCAGCAGGAAGAGTAAACCCCAGCGAGCACCCTCAGCATGAGAAAGGTTAGCGGCTCTGGGCACTTGCAGTGCCCCAGATGTCAGAGCGGATCAGTGCCGGGGGTAGCAGGGGTGCTGCGATCCCGGGCTGGGGCTGGATAACAATGCAGGGCACAGACAGAGCAAGGGCTGGTCATTAAAGCTTGAATAGGCAGAAAGGAAAAGGAATCTCCTAATCATTTCCTTTAGCCATCTCAGCTCCTCTCCCATCCTTTCCCCCCTCCTGGCCTTTTGAAGATGCTTGCTAATAAGTGTTAACGAGTTGCCTGACAAAGGAGGAGGGGGAGGGGGAAGACGCTACCAAGGAAGAAACGGGACCAGACAGAGGTCTGTGCATGCCATGGCAAATTCTGGATGCAAAGGATCCCCGGGACAGGACCCCCACTCCTGGAAGGTTCATTTCAAGCTCTGACCTCTCTGACTGAGCTTTTAATTTTTTTTTTAATTTATTCATTATTTTTCTTCTGCACGTCGCATGTCTCCTTCCCTTTCTTCCAGTCCATCTGAGACAAGCCTGCAGCTAGCAGTCGCCAGCTCAACACTGTGTCAGTGCTGCCACCTTCTTCAATTCCACCACTTGTTTTCTTTCGCTCTCCGTTTCAGCCCCCTCCGATGTGAGCCACAACACAGCTGCACACACTGACGCACCCTGGGCTGCCCTGGTTACCCTGTCTTTCCTGCCACAAGAACATGACTGTCCCAGAGCCCTAGCAAGAGTCTCTCAGCACTCTGCATCTTCCAGCCACCTCTACAGCAGCTGCTCCTTCCACCTTGGAGGGGTCACCATCTCCATCAGATTTAACCCTTACAGCCTTAAATGCAGGTATTCCCATTCTTCACAGCACTCAGCCTTTGTATGGAGGGGCTCTACCCCCCACCAGAGCTTTCCTGTGGACACAGGATGCCACTAGCCCTCCACCCCTCCAGGAACCATTCATTCCTGGAGCAATCCATATCACTTTTGCACTGGACCAGCAACTACAGAAGACTGTAAGAGAAGGGAGAATCAGGACAAGCATCTCTTCCCGTGGGAGAGTTTATCTCAGCCAGCTTCTGGCATGGCTCTATTCCCATGGTCCACCACCCAAGGTGGCCAATCTGCCCTCTCAGCTGGGAATTGCAACCTCAAAAGGAGATGCCACAGAGCTTGAGGACCACCACAATTTTGCTCTCACCTTAGAGAGGGGAGATCTTCATTGCAAAAGCCGCGCCTCTTTTGGAAGCACTAGCAGGACTCTGAGGAAAAGTGCGAAACAGAGTTTCTCTCACCTAAACCTGTAACAACAGACTGAGACACAACTCCTTGCCAGCAAAGCTGCCTCTCCAACAGACCCGTCTGCTGAGAAAACCTTTTATACAGACCCCACCCCAAAGCTATCAGCTCATTTCTCCCATCTGGCCCATCCCAAATCTCCTACAAATCACTACCTGCTGCACAGGCCTTGCGCTAGTTGCTGCCAAGGGGCTGATTAACTCCTTCCCTGCCACCGGAGGTTTGTCTGGCTTGGGGCAGCTTCCCATCTGTACTTTTTCTCCCCAGTGCCTCTAAGATTGAAAAGGTCTCTCCCTGCCCCAAACACATACGGGGCCCAGTCTACAGAAGGAGGTCATCTGGCTGTTCACCTCATTTGGAAAATCATTGACCTCGTTTATATTCCTGAATTCAAATCCGAGCTTCCAAACGCATGAAGTGGATCAACTTGAAATCTCAGCCCTGAGGAATCTCCCTCACCGGCGGCTGTCCTTATTGACTACTGACCTCTCCCCATTTCTTGTGCCAGAAAAGAGAAGGCAAAGCCAGACTCCTCCCTGCTATAACAGCATCAAGAGGTATTTGTGCCAGCTGAATCCAGCTTCAGTGGTGTTACAGACTAAATGAATTTAATCCATGACTTTGTTTCCCACAAAGTACTACTGAGACCCTCAACATGTGGATATATCTTAAGGAAGTGATTTTCTGAGAACAATAGGAAACTTGAAGAAACTGACAATGCCTCTTTAGTGGTTTGGCTAGTACAAGAAGGTTATCAGCTTGTCCCAGGAACAAAAANNNNCAAAAAATAAAAAAACTGAACTAGATACACAATTTTTGAATTGCCAGAAAACAACTGATACAGTATCTAATCAGATCATTGTGGTTTTACTCATTCATCCTCAATTCATCAAGAAAAGCAGTTCATTAATCTAAAGAACCATGCATAAAATTTATACATCGACTACTCTATTTTATTGCCAAGCCTACTGTATTATACTTCAGTTTTATGTGCATTACAATAAAAACCATGTGTGAATTCTCATCTAAAATAGTTGTGCATCCGTGTGGTTTGAGTTAATGCTTTTGAAAACAGTCTCCACACGATGCTATCTGCAAATAGAATCTGACTATGATAAAACTTTAACTCTTAAGATGTGGTATAATACCACATTGTGATAAAAAGAAATCCATTTTCAGAAAACGGACTTTAGCCACGTGCACAAAAAAGATTTTAAAAATATAAAACTTCTAAGGACGCGAAGATCAATTCACTGCAGTACAAATTTCACCTCCACTGAGGAGAAAAAGTTCTTCAGATACTACAGCATGGGGGGAAAAAATGGCAATCCCAGCTAGGCTGAAAGGCTAGAGTGAGTACCTCAATAATTAATCCCCATATTTTACCCACGAAGGAAAAAAAAACATTCAGCCCAGGTACAGATTAACATTAATATACAGTTGCTTGTGAGTACTATATAAACAGAAACTGGAAACATACTGTTGGCAAATGGTAGACTTAATCTCTGTGTTCTTCATTTATAATGAAGGCAGCAGTTGCAGGAGGATTATGAAACAAACATTTGTTCCCGTTTTACTGAGTCTATTTATCAGCAGTAAATATCAGCAGCAGAGATAAGAATAATATCCACTTTGTATTTTTCAGGACACCATCAGAGAACAAGACCTCCTGCAAATAATGAAAAGAAGATGAGGGTAAATGAAGCTCTAAGTATTTGTGCAACATAACATTCACATTACTTACGTGCTGAGAAAGAGAACTTACATCAAATGCTGGGTGGGATTTAACCATTTGTAGTTCCACATTTTTTACAGCAGCTCTGTGCACTTTGAGGATGTGTTAATGCAAGAAGTGACACATTTATAATGCTCGACCTCTGTCATACAAATAGCAGTGATACACCATCTTCATTTGCTTCATGCTAACAGGTGCTACCATCTCCAGTCTTCACCAAAGGTCAAGCACAGCTTTCTTAGAAACCCGGAGCTGTATTCTGCTAACAGACTTAAACGCAAATGTTTCTTTTCCTGCTAAGGTAGAATTCTGTTTAACAATCATGTCACAATATGGGCTATTGTTAGAACAAATTACCCAGTCCATTAATTACACAGCTATCTTTCCATCAACTAATAAAAATACCCCAAATTACATACACATAAGAAGGAACCTGTTGTTGCAGCACAGTCAAAATGAATGGTGATGTAAAAAGCAGGAGTGTAACACCCCTGGACCTCCTGAAATTAAACCAGGATGCTTTTGGCCCGTTAGTCTAAAGAAGACAGTGCTCTTCTTGGGTGACTGATTTTTAGTGACAATTACTAAGTACTTGTCATATTCTGAAGTTGCTCACCTTGCCCTCCAGGGACAAGAGGCCCACTTGAATTAGTATTTGTGTCCAAGCAGTGGGAGCCTGACTGTTGCCCTCCTGCCCCAGGGTACAGAACCAGTACCGAATCATCACCCTGATGAGCTTGTTTGGCTGTAGCACCTGAACACTGCAGTCATGGACGTCCTTGAGCCAGACCTCTCCTCCTCAGTGTTCTTTGTACGTAAAACAGAAAATCCTGTAATTAAGAACCAGAACCTGGAGCTTCTCATTCCCAGGAGAGACACCTGGGCTTTTGGGTCCACACTGGATCGCACCCTGAGGCTCCAGCAGTATTTAGCGGTATTACATTAATGAACTTCTTAGCAAACCATCAATTGCACAGTGACAAAAACTGCAGTTCCCAGTGACATCGTGTCACAGCTTCAGTATGCTTCAAGTGACTCAAAATGACACTCAGCCACACAAAACATCTTCAGAACATTTCATTTTCACAACGGAAATAGCTAGGACCGTGCAATCTTTTTGGGGCGGACTTTTTTGTTTGTTTGTTTCCAACTCTTAGACTTCATTATTCCACCCAAACAACTGCTAAAAGGAACCAAATGTTTCATATGGAAAGAGGCACAGAAAGTGGATTACAACCACTGGAAGAATGGGTACCTCATGAAAAATGAGTGTATGGTTCCCCCTGTGACAAGATATGAGAACTCCAGCAAAGCCTGGAAACCCTTCTGTCATGTCTGCTTACTTCCGCTGCGTATTGTGCCCGCCAAAACATGTTCCTCTTTCGCACAAATGGGAAATCTTTACTCTTAAGTGAATCTAGGGCAGTATCTAATGACACAGCCAAGCAAGTCCAGCACTCCACCTTCCACAGGGCGTTCAGAGCAGCAGACGAACATATCCGTGGCATGTCTGCAGGAAGAGGCACAGACAGACACGCTCTCTCCTGCCTTCAGACAAGATAAGTAGCTGAGACTCACCACCATGCTACTGCATTAACTCCTCCAGACAAAGGCTGTTCTGGGTTTAACCAGCTCGGAACAGGCAGCAGGAAATGGGGCTGCCTGCATATGCCCTGAGGGATATAGCCAATGTCTGACAAAGACTGCAGCCCATATCAGATCTTTATTCATGGGACTGGAGCTTCCAAAGTGGCAATGGAGAAGCAATACCTTGGCCGGATGTTTTCCATCTGGGCTCCCACTACAAAGGCACATGATGCAAACAAGCTACAGCGTATGATGGCTCTGATGATTTTTTCCCCTTCCAACCCCTCTGGTTGAATCCTGCTCTTACGGTTTGTTGTTCACAGTTATGATACCAATGATTTGTGGGTGTATAATTCAACCAAGCCACTGCACTACACTTGTATGAGAGGATTCACTGCTCACAGAGCATTATTATGCAGTGAGTTTGGAGACCTGCATCATACCTGAGCAGTACCAATCAGCTCCATCAAATACCTGGTTTTGTCTTGGTTAGTAAGTCTATTCAGCAAAGCAGGAGCCATCAGGAAGATTTAAGCATACACATAAAACTAAGCATACATCTAAGAGCTTTACTGAATACATGTCCCTTGCAGCCTTGTGATAATCATGTATCTTTGCAGAAACAAAATGTTAATGAGTATTCGTCAGAATCCTTTTTGCTTCACATTAAAAATACTCTTTGTGCAAGTGTTCCCAGGAGAACAAGGAAGAGAGGATGGAGATTTCACAGCTCTCTGAAGGCTTTTATACAGCATTCATCCTATTTTGTCCAACTCAATAGCAGCTTCTGCTGCAACCACAAGTATACGTCACCATCACTACTACCCCCTAAAAAGGCAGATATGGATTCACACTAAAAATGAGTGTGAAGAGGACAAATTTGGCTGAGTATCATCATGTAAAAGAGAGACAAAATAGACTGAGTGGGGGTTGTAAAAGAAAAACAGTGGGTGACCAAGAGTACAGGCAGAGAATAAGAGCAGAAAGCCAAATGCATTTAAATAAGCCCAATGACAGTCTCAGACAGAGATCACTTTAGAGCTGGCTGAAAGAGGCTTGGAGTGGGAACACAAAATGACTCTTGGTGTTTTGCTGACTGCAGTGTCCCGGAGCTGGTGCATCTTCTGGGTGAAGACATATAATTGCATCAAAGTAATTTCTGTTTTCCATCCTAAAAAGAAACAATCTACATGCCCCAAGTTTTGACTAACCACCTGATCTGAAAGCCGTGAGGCTCCAGAGCAGGCAGCCAGAGCAGTTGTTTTCGCTCAGGGAGCAGAAATGACATTATGACTGCAGTTAAAGACACTGAGGCCAAAGAAAGTCTATGTCTGGACTTCAGGTTCATGCTCACACTTCAACAGGCTTCAACACAAACCTAAGGACATATGGTGTCCTTGACTCCAGCGAGTCAAGTTTTACTTGACAGTCAATAGTGTGACACCATCCTCCCGGCACTCACCCACATCCTGGGGCTTTTCAGCTCTTCTCAGACATTTGGGTCTCATAAACAAACAGCAACTTTTGTTACCACTGGCTGTGGTAGGTCCCTGGGGAATGCCTTCCACCACCCTTCCCATGGGGAGCACCCTGCATTTTCCAGCCCCAACAGCCAACAAGGCCTTGAGTTTTAGGCTTTGGGCTTGAAATAATGTCCACAGCTTCCCACTAATTCCTCTACAATAGTCACTTGGAGAAATGTACGACCACAGCAAACACTTTCCCAAATGTTCCAAGGGCTTTTTATCATCTCCTGACCAGCATTAATAGGGGAAAGTCAAATTGTGCCCTCAGAAAGAGTGGCCACTTTGCTGTGATCATGCTGTGTAGGCAGCATCTCTCCACATCATCTTTCATGCAGTCCCAGTGGTAAAGCAGCACACAGATTCCCATTATTAGCAGCTCTCCAAAGTATAAGAGACAAATTGCAGCCTGGTAGTAATTATGAATGAGAAGAATACTTTGTACTTTCAGATTTTTATATGACTAACAGGTTTTGAATAACCTCTCAGCCAAAGGTGTACACACAGGTACTAATGCAGCACCAACAAGCGCTTGTTCGAACCAGGCACAGCTCAGACCCTAAAGGCTGCCACCAGGGCACTGAGCAAAGCCACCAACCCCTGCTGCACAGATCTGCACAGACCAAACCCAAGGAGCCCTGGCAGTTCGAGCACAGCCACCACTGGAGGGATTGAGCAGTGCTCTTGTTTGCTGCGTTCCGTCACTCGCTGAAGCCAGGGCTCGGACTTCCCAAGCCTGTCTCCTAACTGCGGGAGCACAGTGCCCTCCTGAGCCCTCCCCACCCCTCTCTCAATGCCCTAAACTGACTGACGGAATTAGATTTGTGGAGTGAACTCAGTTGCTTTTGATCTCTATTCAAGGTGCCATCAAGGGATCTTAATAGGTAGTATCTTAGCAAACACTTTAAGGCCTGAAACCGTCATTAAAGAAACTCCTGATTCTCACACTTGTCTGAAAGAATAGAGGAGCAAGCTGGCTTCAAATGCCAGTTGACAGATGGGAAGACATATGGACTATAGGATTGCTGATCTAAAGAGTCAGAGCCATGGTCAGGCTGAGGAAACATACATCTTTATTTTGATGTTGACCTCAAAGGGAAGAGGTCTGAGCCAACAGAAAGGGGAAAGGGCAGAAAATATCACAAGTCTGAGGCCAGGATTGCTTTGAACTTGAAGACAAATAACACTAAACGGTACCAAGTTGACAAAAAGGCTTCTTGACACTCCGTGTCTACAAATTTAGCAGTCTGACCCAAATAGCTGCTTGATGCATTTTCAGTAACGAGCCGAGTAAGGATCAGTAATGCTGATGCAATCTCTTGTGGCACCCAAGAAGTTTGTCATTTCTTCCAGCTCCAGATATTCACAGAGCTCCGGCATGGAGCAGGATGGAGGCACAAGGGGGCACTTTGGGTTAAAGCCCTCATTATCCTTCTGCCAGTCTTTGGAGCCACAGAGCAGCGGATCCCTGCAGAACGCTTCTCATCCAGTCCTGTATTTGTTTCCCTACTGGCTCTCTATGGAAAAACATAAAATCCCATCCCAAGTCATTAACATTGCACATAGCATTTTCTATAAAATTCCCCCTGGGACACTTAGCTGTATTCCTTTCCAGCACTGAAAAAAATGCTCAGGATAAAGTTTAGACACTTGGAGCCTTCTGCTGAATTTAAATGGCTGCACAAGGAATCGATGAAACAAATGAAGGGACAGATATCCTATTTTCTTCCCAGAAAAAAAAAGCAGGGCCTTTTAGTTCACTGTCTTTCTTCATGTCGTCTTTTTATCACAAGTGTGCACTGATGACACTACTTTAATGCAGTCTGTTCCAACAGATTAAATTGAATGTCTGTGTAGAGTTTCAGGGCTCAGCAGCATAGCATGGCAGCTTCGTTTCACATCTCCGGGACACTGGGCAGGCATAAAAATAATTGCAGACTCAGAAACGATCAAGGAATGTATGCCGGCTGCAACAGATGCTGTATTAAAAGGAAAGACAAAAGCCAAAGTGCATAATGAATTTTAAAAGATTTCTTTATCAAACATGTCATTTGTTTGAAGGACTGAATTGCTGGCATCAGATGTGGCAGATGAGCTTGTTACCAAAGTGAAACATGAGGACTGCTATGCAATGGCAATTGATGAGTCAATTGAAATCACTGATGTTGCTCAAATGCTCATCTTCATTTAATATGTCAGTGGTCAGAAGTTAACCAAAGACCTTCTGGTTTTGTTGCCACAGAAGCAAACCAAAGGCTACAAAACATGGTGTGCTAGCACTGAACCTCAGAGGCTCTAATATACTTAATGGGAGCTGACACTCTAACTACACTTGTCTGTGAAAAATAATTTCTGACATAACCCTAACAACTGAACTCAGCCTCGTGAGCATCAGTGCCTTGTCCATCAAACTATTCTCTCAGCTGCATTAAAAGCAAGATATTAAAATGGCATTAGATAACCCAGAAACACAGTTGTTTGTCTAAGGCTGACACCAATTCTTTTGGTTGATTATTTCAGCACTCTTTATGGGGATGTTTTTGAAGGAAACGGTTTGCTAAGTACTCGGGTGCTTTGTTGGTTGATAAAAATACAACTAATGCTTGTAAAATAGAGAAAACTATTTAAAAATTCTTTCCTCCTTCAAAACAACAAAAAAACCCCCACATAACAAAGCAAAAAAACCCCAAAACAAACTAACAAACAAGTCCCAAAACAAAACAACAACAAAAATAACCCACAACCCCCCCCCCAAAAAAACCCCTATTCAAACAACACAAGACCCCAAACACATTTCCTCTATCCTTCCTAGCCATTTCCTGGTTATCTGGACTAATTTCTTGGTCTTGATACAACAAGCCTAAATAATCTTGGAAAATCTTTACGAGTTGAATTCTTCTACTTTAGAAATCCAGAACAAGAAAGCAGAAAGTGTGACTTCATACAAACCAGTTTTCAACACAAGCACCCATCTGGATTTTTCACTAGAGAAAAGAGCAAACTGACTGAGAGAGTGTAAAATCTCTCTCGGGGTCTTTGGGACATGTTTTGAAGATTTTTGTGCAGACAGGCAAGTCTCCTCTGAGCTTGGTAAACAACCCCGGCTAAACTTGCTGAGCACGTGCAGGCAGATTTAACTTGCTGGGAAGAGCTTTCAGCATGGTTTGCTCTACGGGCTGCACTGTGACTGCTTTTTTCTGCCCCAATATTCCCACCTCCCCTGCTGGCAGGGTCAAATGAGAATGAGAGGTTAGCAGCCCGGGGAGCTGGGGCTGGCACCCACAGGGCTGACCCGACAGCCGAAGTTGCTCTGTGTCTAAAGAGACAGAGAGCAGTCCCTGTGCCTCTGCCCAGGACCAGCATGCAGCCTCAATCCAGCTGCAGCACCATGCCTGTTAAGAGCCCTGGGACTTGTTAAAAATGAGGCTTTTCTAATATGCTAAAGATGACAGACCTCAAGTTGTCATATATTAAAATGGTGCGTAAATTCCTTCCTCTGAGTAACCAATAATGGGACAAAAATCCTTGCCAACTCCAGTCTGTCCCTCCTGCCAAGGATTGTTTGAGCTCAGCTCATCCCGAGTGCCCCCATTGGGATCCAGATATAGATTAACACAGTTTTGAAATGCACAAGGGCCACAATCATGCAAGGCTTGATCCAGCCCAGACTGGAGTCCATGGAAAGGTCTGCATTGACGTAAGCGGATGGAGCACAGCACCACCGCTCCTGCTGCTGACAGACCAACCCAGTACCTCTGCCAGGGAAGGATTCACTTGTGGCCTCCAAGAATGGAGGGCAGTGGGAGCCATGGGGGAGCAGGAAGGCAACAACAGCTCCCCGAGGATCCCTCTGGTCCCGAGCCTGCAGGAAGGCAGCCCGTTCTTTCCCCCTTGCAGCTCAGGCCCTGCTCACCAACAGGCTCCGTCGCCATCCCCATCCCAAAGCCCCGGCATGGGAACGGCGCCGCTGGTGCCCACGCACTGCCCCCGCCAACAGCCCCGCACAGCTGCACCGTGGGAGCCAAGACTCTGCAGCGTGGAGGGTACCTCACCCCAAGCACCACATGCTGCTTCCCGCAGGGCAAATCCTGCGCACGTCTCCAGAGACTCACACACTTTCGTGGGGGCTCTGCCTGAACAGCCTGCAAATGCAAAAGGCTCAGCTGGAAGTATTCACACACAGGGACAAGGAGCAGCTCCTCACTGCTGCACCAGCCTGGCCGCCTTTCACTCCACTATTCCTCCTTTGCCAACCCACATCTCTTTTGTTCCTCCTTTCCTCATTCCCACGTTTTTGTGCTGCCCTCCCAGGCATCCCCTGCGCTACCCAACAGCCTGCCCTTCTACACTCTTCTCCAAGTTTATTTCTCAGCCATCATTTCTTTGGGATTTGTTGCAGTCAGAGGAGCAGGAATTGAAATGGGGAAATACCAGCCTTGGGGCCCTCTCCCCTTTACAGTCTCTGGTACTGGTATAGAGCTCACAGGAGACAGTACCAAGCCAAGGGGGGCAGCATTCATGCATGCAGTAGCCCCCAGCTTGGGGCCTTCTACTCTATAACAGCAATAAAAAACTGCCCATTCAAGTCCTTTGTCTTAAAGATTTCCATCCTGGCTACAGCAAGTGCAGATTTATTGGTGGGAGCAACTGCAGGAGGAATAGTAAACAGCGTGCGCGTGCGTGTGGATGTGCCAGCGCACCCGCGGCTGTGCCTCCACCAGAAACTCACCACAGCCAACATTAAGTATGGGACTAATATAAAATGGGTTTTCTGGCACATTAAAAGAAATAAAAAATATCTCATTTGGCACCTGATCTCATGACATCCACAGCACAGTCAGAGCTTGGTAGGGAGGCAGGGATGGAGGAGAACCGAAGCCAAGAGACGGCTGCCTACGCTGGATCTGAGGAATCAGACACCTGCCTTATGAACAGTGATGCACAGCGTGGCCTCTACTTGCTCACAGGCCTCCACTCATGCAAGCTAAACTGCACAGCCTGTGTCCACCACTGCCTGCCTCCATCCTGCTGAAAGGTGCAGCCTCACCTCCACAGTGAGAGCTCTGCCAAGGGGCAGAACCCAGCCTTCCCACCCCAAACTTCCTGCTGCAGCCTTCCACCCCTCCCACAGAGGCACACAGAACGCTTCCACGCTTGTTGACACTTCAAAATAATACATTGCTAATGATAAAATCAGCAGCCGCCTCTTTTGCTGACTTCTGTAGGAATTTTGCCGGAGAAAGGATGGCAGGACACGACTCCAAGCTCACTGAGTGACATCTCATATTTTCTAAACCATCCTCAGCTTTTTCATAACATCCAGCAAGCAAGTTGCTGACAGATCAGGATGGTTGCCTGTTTGTTGGGCAAGAATACTTTGAGATTCAGTAGAATACCAAATTTGGTAGAATGTCTTCCACTTTGGTAGAAGATATTACAAACAACTGTGCATTTTAACACGTTTTCACATTACACATCATTCATCCTGGGGAGGGGGTGGGGATCGCTCTGTGCAGACAGCCAGCAACGCTTCCAAGAATGAAAATGTTCATCGAAAGATAATGAAAACCAGATATTTAGTAACATTTTCATTTTGCATGTTTAAATATTTATAACTATGTTCATAAAACCACATGTTTGCTCTCCTAATGCTCTAGTGATTTTGTTTATGAAGTGCAGTATTTCTCCAATGCCCCTTCCTTGCGTCAGCCTCTCCACGGAGCGTGATTTAGTCCCGTTCTGTACTGACAACCAGCTTTTCTGTTGAAGACTGGCCGAGATTAAGAACAGAAAACTAACAAAAAGAAGAAAACATATTTTCACGGCATTAATGTTTCACTAATACATATGTGATTTTATACTTTGTAGGGGGCATTTATGCCAGTTTAATTCTTTCAGTGCAATTATTGTCAATCTGGAAGGGAACCATTTCTTAATCTACAGCAAAATTACAAAATCTAGAAATATAAGTGCGATACAACTAAGGTGCTGATATAAACTATTGTTCTATAATTTTTTTCTCTAGCTTGGATGAAAATTAAATAACAACAAAGAACTTTGCTTTAATACTACAGTTGCTCAAGTTTGTGTTACAGATTTCTAGAGTTTTCAGTTATAAACTTTTATAAAGCTGATCAAGTGGACATAGTCTGAAACTGGGAGTATTCGAAGAGCCCACTGTACTCTTCTCTGTCCTCTGACTGCAGACATCATGATGTAGCTTACAAGGTCCATTCTGGTTTCACGTCAAACATACAGAGAGACCACGGCTGTGAGACGAGGCTGGCAGGGCCCAGTGAGTTCTTTATCAAATCATAAATCATAAAATGCCCCATGTAATCTCATATTTTAAAAAAGGAGCTAATGTTTAAAATTTTTACTAAATTTTCTTCTCCTTTTTTAAAAAAATATTTCCAACTGGAGATTTTTTAAAGGGTTGGGGAACTCCTCTGAAATCAAGTCCTCAGCAACATGAAGTGAGCACCAGAGAAAAGGGTTTTTTTTTTAATCGTAGCCCAGCATCCTCCCAAAGGTACAGGGAGTGTCTTCAAGGCATATTTTCAACTCCTTTGGTCCTTTGCCTGCGTTCTTCTGCATCAGCAAAGAACAAAAAGGAAACAGAAAAAAAAGTAGCAGATTGCAATGACACATTGGTATCTCATTTTAAAAACAAAATTAGTGTTGCAAAGCCATTAAAGTAAAACACTCCACTTACTGTATTATTTTAAAATACTCCCGTGGGTCAAGATTAAAAATTAAATATGTGTTTTACTGCTGCAGTTTTGCCAATTTTTACAATGTTGGCAATAGCCTCATTTTGAAAAATAGAAGTCAAGCTCTAGAATAATAAAATTACACAAAAACTCAAGCTCACTTTAAAACACTTAAAACATACTTTTTAAAGCAAGTTAAGTGCCCCTTTGACCTTGTAGTTGTCATCGGAAAGAAAAAAAAAAAAAAAAAGGAAAAATAAAAAGGCACCAAAATAAAATCTGGCCAGGGAGGCTCTGAAAAATAGGAGAAAAAGGAAAAAAAATTGCCCTTTTTTTTTTCTTTTATAATTCTGTAAAATTGAGCAAGTCCATTTCAAGTGTGCCTGGAATATGATTTTTAAATATCCATGATTCACAGTTTCAGAAAGTTCTTGCAGCATCTTCTTTCTAGTAAAAATAAAAATACTGCAGGTGAATGAGTATTCTGGGGACCATCTGCCTTCCTCACCAGGAGTCCTTGCAAACTCTGCCCTCTGCATGAGTCAGAGAAACTTTAGTCACCCCACTTGCTGCATGAAGCTTTTTCTCTTTAATGAAAGATAATATTTGAGTCCAAATTAAGATTTTTCCTATACTTAAGACTGAGTTTCACCAATCTCAACACAAGCTTTACTTTTTTTCTTGAGTTTACTAATAAGCCCTGAAAAGCTCAAATCCATGGATTTAATAAATGTAAACAAAAAAAATTTGTTTCTTTTCAGTAAGAACACACTGAAGTAGTGGAAACCCTAAATCCAACAGCATTCTACTAACATAGGTAAAAAAACAAACGGAAAAAAATTACAATAAGGACAAAAGTGAACAAAAATAACATCTTCTTTCTCAGGACAAGAACTATGTTACGTAAACTACACAAAGCAGAAAAAATACTTTAAAAAATAACCAACACCAGATTTTGCACTGAAATAATGTCTTACTGAAGCTGCGACAAATTTAAAGAAGGCAGAGATTAGTAAGTAATTTTATGTCAGGCAAAGACTGTATGCTAATGCCCTGCCTCTCGAGCCTGTCCGGATGCAACTGTATTTTCCAAAGTTGTTGTTCTCTGTGGCACACAAATGCAGCAAGCCCATGGCCAGCAGAAACCAAAATCCTGACGTTTTCTACCCTGCTGTGACCCTGCCAGCTAAAGGCTGCATCTCAGGCTGTGAATAAAGCACAACACCCCTTTCTGCTCCAAAGCCCTACTCTGCTCCCTCTGGAGCGCAGCGAGCGGTGACATCCCGCACCTGCCTGGGCACAGCCTCCACACAGGCTGCAGAGAAAAACACCCTTTCCCCCCTACCACACCCTACTGAGGTTCCACGTTTTTCCTGCCCACAGACCAGTTTCTGGCAGAACAGAGACAGAGGTGCTGGAAGCCAGGTGGGGCACGGCCCTAGGAACGCTTCAGGACCTCTGCCCGGCCCCTCGCTCTGCCATGCCCAATGCCCAAAAACCTGCTCGGAGCCATTTCGTAGCTGTGGAACCACAACAGGCCTAGACTGGGATTATACAATGCTCTGAAAAACAATGAAAACAAGGAAATAGCCCTGTTCTGCACGTATCCTTTATGATCCTCGGCCATCAAGCTCTGCAGCTTCCCCAGCCTCTTCCCAGCCAGCAGCACTGCCAGTGACTTTGCCCCTCTCTGAGTTTCCCAGCCATCCCAGGTCAGGATACCTTGCCCAGCATGCACAGGAATGAATCCCCAACATGCAGGCTGAGTCTCCCTCAAAAGAAACTCCACGTATCACCCATTTCAAAGTCGCGCCTTGACAATTTCAAAGCTGCCACTATTGAACAAGTTGCCAAAACAAAATCATTCAGCTAAACTCTTTTTATTTTTTTTCCCAGCTCTTTTTATTAAAGTTTCTTTTCACACAAACATTTGAAATGGAGAAACATTACCAAAGTACCAGCTAAAAGAAAACCTAAGCAGCACATAACCTTCTTTATTGAGAATAAAATTAGCATCTTAATATTAAAATATATCTGTGCCTCTTTTGACAACTGCCTCCCCCAGATTCTGCAGGGGGTTTTTCCACGACTAGAACAGAACAGATGTCTGTAAAGCCATCCTAAACTGTCTCCTATCAGGTCTGCAGGGCAGGTCCTTGCTTTGCCGTTCTCACCACCACTGTAAGCTCTTACAAAAGCATTTTTACTCTCTGCAGTTATGTTCAGGTGAGCAGGCACTAGCAAGACAGATTATACTTTTATCCCATAGAAACAGCATAGAAAGGTTAACTAAATATCCTAGTTCAGGGGATGTACACATTAGTCACTACAATACAAACTATTTCCTTCTGCACGCTCCATTATAAAACTAGATTTCTCAAAGAATACCGGCTTTCTCTGGAGTTTTACCTCTCCAAATCAGGAGTGCATCTCTGCAGAAATATTGTCCTTATAGCTGATCATAGCAACAGCATAAATAACAGGAATGGTTTAGCAAACAGTCGTGAAAGTTACACTCAGCTGAAAAAGCTGGTGTTAGTATGTAATGCTTTTAACCTGGGAACATTATATTGAAAAAATAAAACGCAAACACACAACACACTACATTACTATACCCTATCCACTGCTTTGGAGCTTTACAGCAAACAGATTTATTATAGGAACTTAATTCCTGGTGCCATAAGGCTGAGACACTTGACCACAACCAGATCAAAATGCCTTCAGGACTCTGCCTTCACTCAGTGTGCAACCACTATATGCTAATGGCACCCACAAAGCTTGAAAAATTTTTTTTTTCATAGAATTACACCAGACACAGAGACATATATGCAAAAAACAATAACACCAGAGGAATCAAAATATTCATGGCTCATAAAGCATGGTAGAGATGGAATGACTCCAGTTCATCGCCTGCCTCTGCTTAGATTCGTTATACCACAATGAATCAACATTACCCCTTTAAGAAAACCATCCCGAGTTGTGTTTATCTGGGGACAAATCCACCTAATCCCGCTCATACAAGCAAGCACAGCAACCTCAAGAGAGCTGCCAGTCTGGGAGAGGACAGCAGAATACGTCCCCTGTTTGTGAACAGTCCTGGGACTCTTCTGGGGTGTGACACAAGTCCCACTTATCATGACACACTAGGAGCTGAGCTAACATGGCACCTGCCCTAACAGTACTGTCCTGCCCTGGTCAGCTCTGTAATGCTTTTGTCCAAGCTGCGAGCACAGGTCCCCACTGCCAGGCCCCGGCTTTGAAAATCATGAGCTGTCTCTCCCCAACTTACAGATCAGCCTAATAAGTCCAGGAGAGAGGATCTTTCCCATTCCAGAACTCTCCGTATCTCCCTGCAATTGGCAAGGGTGAGGAACAGACTTTTTACCTCTTTTTACAGAAAACCCCTTCTTATTTGTCCATTAAAGCCAAGGACTTGGCTGCAGGGTGAGACAGCTCTTCTCTGGCCTTCACTCCTAAATCTCAGAGCCAGCAGTGGCAGAGGTACTGACAGCAGCACCCACCAGCACACCGTACCATGCTCGGGGGGCATGGCCCTCCTGCCCCACCTCATGGTGCTGAACCCTGTGCTTTGCAAGCATTTCAAAGCCAAGCAGGTCCCCAGCCCTTTTTAAACCCATCCCAAATCCATTGCTTCATCCCATATCATACACACACAGACACAGAGCTGCACCTGCCCAATTCATGCCCCATTTTTGGAGGGCTGCAGAATGACCAAGGGGGACCCAGGACCTCAGCGGGGTGCAGTCAACAGTTTGCTCCACTCTTCCCCAAACTGGCTGCAAACCCTGTCTGGATGGGGCGGTCCCAGGGTGGGGGACCCACCCCAGGGAAGCCAAATGAGCCAGGATGCTGGTTTTAAGTCCTGGCTATAAAAATGGCAGGGGCAGTGCTGCCAGTTGAAGGAAGCACCTGCGGGGGCAGGTAGGAGGGCAACTTTGCCAGCATGGCCCAAAAGTCCCGGGGACCAGCCAGAGCCACTGCGGGGCCAGAAAGGGCCCCTGCACTGATCCTCCAGTGGGGCCGCTATTCCAGAGCTGGAGATGCTACATCCTCCCGGCCACGGCTCCTCAAACCGGACAACCCCAGCTACAGCAGAGTCCCCAAAGCTGGGACGGCGTTTCGGGGCCCGACAGCAGCAGGACCCCCGTCCCGAGGTGCTCCACCGCCGCCCTGTGCTCCCCGGAGCCCTGCGCGCCCCGCGCCTCTCCCTAGGTCCGAGCAAAGCAGTAACGAAACCGAGCCTACCGGCACGTTTTCCAAGCCTGGTGTGGTCGGGAGCAACGCAGACACGACTCAGGTGGGTGTCCGAGGAAAACCCGACGGCCCTCGGCGGCTCCGCCGCTCCTCGCCCGCCGCGGTGCAGCGCGGTCGCACTCGCCCCCCGGGAGGGACCCGGGCCGGCAGCGCTCCGCGTCCAGCCCCGGCCTCGGCTCTGCGCACAGCGAGAGAAAGACTTCACAGCAAAAGAGAAGCAGAGACCCATGTCTAGCCGGGACACCTCGAAGGGAACTATTTTAAGGGGCCAGTGGGGAGCTCAGGGGACTTTTTTGTTGGTTTGTTTGGTTTAGATGTGCAGCCGCAGAGGTTGCAATCCACCTTTCTCCCGTCCTTTTCTGCCCGGGAAACCTTTTTTCCTTTTTTTTCCCCTACCTTTGGAGGAAGAAGAGGGCAAATTTGTTCAGAAGTAAATTTTAAAGCATGCAGGGTTCCGCGGGTTGTTCGCCCGAGCGGCCCCTGCGGCAACAGGAGGGGATGGGCCACCACCCGTCCTTCCACTGTGCCCCGAGTCAAGTTCACGACGGCCTGTCTGGGGTCTCCCCCGGTCAGCGAAGGTGCGGCGCCCGCAGTGCAGGTTCCTGCCTGCCCCCGGGGCTGGAATTAGCCCGCGGCAAGTCCCTGCTGCCGGAGGGAGGATGCGGAGCCGTGCGCCCGCACTGGCCGCGCTCCGCCGGGGCAGCAGGCCGTCGGCACCCCCGCCGCAGCTCCGGCCGGCCCGCCGAGCCACCGGTGCCTTCCGGCCGCCGGGTGCACCAAGATTTGCCGGGGAGGGGCGGTTTCCACCGTCGTTCTAGTTGGTTTGGGCTCCTGTGTGACGCCGGGTAAGTTTCTCGGGTGAGATGTTTCATCTCGATCCCTTTTCTCTCCCGAGGACGGGAAGGCTTTTCCGCATCCTAGTCAGAAATAAAAACAAAACGAAACAAACCAGACGATAACGGAGACAGTGCTGCCCGCCGCGAGGTCGCCCCGGGCCCCCCGGCCCGGTGTCGGCGCGCCCGTCCGGCCCCCACAGCCCGGCGCGGCACC
>VZRS01005641.1:617707-763937 GCA_013398055.1 Ifrita kowaldi | reverse complement strand
GCCACGCTCGCCGCTCCCATTGGCCGCGCCGCCACCTCCACGGGAGAGTTGGCGGCCGCTGATTGGGGGGAGGCGGCGGAACGCCCGCGCGCGCCGCGGGTCCCCGCCCCCTTCGCTGCCATCTTTGTTAAGGGAAGGGCGCTCGGGTGCGCTCCCTGACGGCGGCCGCGGGCGCCATCTTGGAAAGGGGCAGGTCCTCACACCTGTGGGCGGGCGGGGCCGCCCTGCGCCCGGGCTCCGCCCTCCTCCCCTCTACCGGCCGTGGCGGGGGGGNGGGCGGCCTCGGGCTCCGCGAGGTGAGGCTGGGGGGTCGCTCGAGGCCGCCGAGTATCGTGGAGTCGGTAGGGTTGCATTTGGGTGCCCCGGAGGTCGCGGGGCAGAGGAGCCCCCTGGGCAGGCGGCTCATGGGATGAGTGTCCCGTGAGGGGAGGGGGTGGCAGGGACGGGCTCGGTGCCAGCACGGGCACCGCCCGACACGGGCGGCTCTGGGTACACCCTGTGAGGTACAAGGACTGGATACTTTGAGGTGAGACAGCCGGGAGGTCAAAATAGCAGCCTGTGTGCGCTTGTTTCTGGCTTCCTGGGTGGGTGTTTTTGCAGAAAGAATTTTTTTTCTTGTTGTTTAATTCCAACTTAATATCCTAATTACTGGGCCTATCACGTTTTGTTCAGGGACACGGTGGGATTCTTGGGGTTGTCTTGTGCCAGGGCCAGGAGTTGGACTTTGGTGATCCTTGTGGGGCTTTTCCAACTCAGAATATTTTATGATTCTGTTCCAAAAGCTCTCACAGTTTGTGCTGTTAACTACCTTCAACGATCCCTAACGCTGTTAGTCTATAACTGAAATCCCCTTGAAGTTGGGAGAGGAGCACACACCTGCTGATAGCTCCTTGTGCAGCTTTACATGTAACTCTAGCATCTCCTGGGATGTCATTCCAGTGAAAGAAGGGAGAGGCAAAGTCACACAGCCCTGTGCTACAGCAAGGGAGCCTCCATGTAGCTTGGTGGGCTCTCTTGCACAGGCAGGCTCTTGAGGCAGCCTGGTGGGGCAGTGCCTAATCAGAATGTTCTTGGAGGTCATCAGGTGCAAGTGATGAGCCTGATGAGGTGACACAGTGTGGGGAGGAGGAGCACCTGATTCAGCAAAGGTCACAGCAGGTGAGCAGTAATTAGGACACTAATTGCCACTGAGAGTACATCATGTGTTTATTAGGAGAGGTGGTTTTGCACATTTCTAGATCTTGTTATCTCTATGTGTTTATTAAGATCGGTACTAATATTATTAAGTCAGTCCATAATGATTCCCAGAATTACTCAATATCAGTGTACTTTAGGAAGATTATTGGCTTTTCTAAATTTACGCTGATTGCCCACTAAAGTCACTTAGCTGTGCAGAGAAGTGGTGGCTTAAAGTAGCCTTGTTTCTTATCAGGATAGTGGCAAAAAGAACTGTGACATGAAGTGGCTTCTTAATTAGTTGGAAATAGGGCTTAAATTCAGAATTAGGAGAATTTAGGAGGGTCTTGATAAGGACAGAGTTTACCTACCAAAATAGTGCAGTTATGAAACATCTTCAAACAGAGCAGGAATTTTATACATTTTTATGGAATTGGAGAGGAGTGATTGTATTTGGTTTTGGATTGAGAAATGAGCCTCTGTATTTCAATATGGGATCCTCAAATGGGTCTGAGGAAGAACTCCTTTTGATTTTTTTTCCTTCTTTTTATTTATATCTTATGTTTTAGCAGCTAGAACGGATTCCTTGCATTTTACCTTGTGCTTCTTTTTGATCTATGGTGAGATTTTTGGGGCTCTGTTCATTCCACCCTTCAGGCTCTGTCTCTCTGGAGCATTAGGGATTTGTTCTGTCTGAGACCTGGGTGGTGGACAGCTTATGCTGGTCCTCGTTGTTGTTTCTTCCTAATTTCCAGTCTAACCTTGGTCTTTGTCAGTGTGAAGCCATTCCCTCATGTCCTATCACTCCAGGGCCTTGTCCAAAGTCCCTCTCCCGCTTTCTTGGAGCCCCTTTAGGCACTGGAAGGTGCTCTAAGGCCTGCCTGGAGCCTTCTCTCCTCTGGGCTAGTGAGCCAATTGAGTGGGCAGGAGAGTTAATTTGGCTTGGTGGATTTGTGGGGATTGGAGCTGTTGGGAAGTGAAGGTAAATAGAGGACGTTCCTGGCTGCTGTGGGGGCTGGAGCTGTGCTGTCTCTGCTGTTTGAGAACGCAAATCTCTTACAGCGAGGCGGGGGATGAAGGGGCTCAGCCTCAGATGTTGGGCTGCAAGGACAAAGAAGTGGGTTCTGTCAGGGGGGAGGGGAAACAGTTTGGGAAAATGTAATGCAGTACTGCTGTGAATGAATGCTGAATAGAAGATGAAGTGTCATAGATCTACTACTCCAAATTTGGGTTTAATTTATGTGGGATTGACAGTAAAGCCCATCAAAATGGAGAAGTGGTGTGTGAACCTTCCTTTAAGGCGCCTGAGCTCAGAGCTCTGCCTTGTGGACTGTCTGTGTCTTTGTACCCATGGCTTGTTAAGAATCATCTACAAATGGAGGCACATTTATGCATAGGGTGTAGAAGGCTGAATCTTTTATCAGCCAGGTTAGAGTCATTTCTAGAGGTTTAATTTCTCCTCTTATCAGCTTTGTAATGAAATTCATACTGAGTCGGACAAGTCATATATTGAAACTGTGCTGAAGTTTTCTTATTTAGATAAGGAGAGGTATTTGGACATGGGATTTAGATTTCAATCTGACTAGTGGCAGCTTAAATAAAGTATTGGACTTGCACTGAAAAAAATTGTTCTGTTGCTTTTAACAGAAACTAGAGTATTTTTTTAACTCTTGTTTAAAGCTGAGGGCTTCACACATCTTTTGTTTTGCCAAAATACAGTTTCTATTTCCTGTGCTTGGTTAATAAATAGTTTTTATCGGAATAAAAATATTTACTTAACTAAGATTTAATAAGTTGGTTTGGGAACAGTCTCAAAGGGTCTGATTGACGATAGGATGGAGGGTCTGGAACATAAATCCTAGGAGGAGTAGCTGAGAGTACCAGAGTGTTTAGGCTGGAGATCTTCTCACACTCTCCAGCTACCTGAAAGCCAGGTAGCCAGGTGTGAGCNTCACACTCTACAGCTACCTGAAAGCCAGGTGTGAGTTGGCCTCTTTTCCCAGGGAACAAGTGACAGGAGAAGAGGAAATGGCCTCAAGTTGTGCCAGGGGAGGTTCAGGTTGGATATTAGGAAAAATTTCTTCACTGAAAGGATGGTTAAGCAGTGGAACAGGCTGCCCAGGGAAATGGTGCAGTCACCATCCCTGGAAATGTTAAAAAACCAAGTGGACATGGCACTTCACAATATGGTTTAGAGGGCATAGTGGTATTTAGTTGAAGGGTGGACTTGGTGATCTTGGAGGTCTTTTCCAACCTGAATGATTCCATGATTCTATTCTATGACTGATACAGACTTCTTCAGGCATCAGGTGAATATTTCAGCTAAGCCACACTTTAATATTTTAGAGGCACTGAACTACCGTGTTACAGTTTCTCTTCTCAGTATTTGTATGTGGTGTGTCCAAAGGTTGCCTTGGCAGTCCATGTACATCCTGGGGCCAGCTGAAGAGTCAGACTTGCTACTAAATGTCTTTTAAGACAGGTTTCAGAGGTTTTTTTGTTGGTTTGTCAAAACATGAAATGAGTTATTTTGCCTCCTGTACAACGACTGGGTTTATTAGTGGTAATGGAAGAAAATTTGAGATTAGGAGCATGTAGAAGTCACCATCTGAATTCCCAGATCCTGTGTTCCTACATGTCTTAACTGCTATTCTTTCACATCTATTCTGTTGAAATGATTGGTATTTAAGTACTATTGCAATAAAAGAGTAGCAATCTTTCAGGCAGTGAGATAGTGGTGGTTTAACCCCAGCTGATAACTGAGTGGCACACAGCCACCCCACAGATGTCCTAAGGGAGAGCTAATCCCATTCCCTTTATCTCTGAAAGTATTGCCCCAAAACTTTGCCTGGGGATGTTTCAAGTGCCATGTCCATCTCCCTGGCCAGACCAGGAGGGGGATGTGCCTGCTGCTTGCTTCAAGAAGTTGATTTTAAATAATGCACTGTCAGCTAAACGAGTAACATGGAAGCTGTTCCCTCCCACACACAAAGTCCTTTTGGTTGCCCCCCATTTTTCTCATTCACACGAAGGTGGGAAGTGAGGGCTGTCCTTGTCTCTTGTGAAGGTTTTGAGCAGCCTGAGGATAGCCCTGCCTCGAGGACAGCAATGACCATACAGCTGTACTGTTTTAATATCAGGTATTAATCTTTAATTCCACATCACAGCAGTCGAGTGAATGGGTAAGGGAAAGGAACCCAAAACAAACGGCAGATATTTACATCTAAAATTCACACCACTTATTTGTTGGTTCTGGAAACATGCTATCACAATATATACAATGAAGTACCTTTAGGACACTTGTACAAATTAATTTTTTCCTTTTGAATTTGATTTCCATTATAGATAAGATAGCTGTTTTCATTTTATTTTAAACATGAATACACAAAAGAGAAGTGGTTAGAGGTTTTTGCCTTTTTTTTTTTTTTAAATAAGCACAGAATGCCAGAGGTTAAAAACACATTTACAGGGCAGAATACCAGTCAGACATCACAATCTATACATTTTTTGCTCAATTTCCTGTACAAATACACAGCATTCAAATGGGGATATTTACAAAGAAGCATGATCAGAGGAAATTTTAAATATCACATAATTTGTTTCCCAAAGGCTCTTGCTCTCTCCAGCCTCCCCAGTTTTGGCTGATACTCCCACAGAAGGGATATGCAATATCCCTTACCTAAAAAAGGGTAAGTAAGCTAAAAACCAAAGAGGGGAAAAGACAAAAAAGGATCTGAGTCTTGCATACAGCAATAAAACCAACCCAACTATTGGAAGAAAAAAAAAAAGTAGGATTCAGAGAACTTGTTTTAATTGCTTTTCTTCTAGCACTGTAGCTCCTTCTCAATTTTGTTTCAGATGGGGCAGCAGGTACACTGATGATGGAGAGATTTATAGCAGAATTCCACCAATTTTTCTCAGGAATGCACATGCTATTTTGTTATGCAAAGAAAACCCAATGAAGGCAAGTACACTGAAGTTTGAATTAGAGTTAGGTATAGAATGTCAAGGTCCTGTTCAAAACATCCTGTTGCTGTGGTTTATACAAGGAATCTTCAAATCCTGTTGGGCAAGTGCAACAACTGCTGTTGCTTCCACCTACTCCAGGACTGAGCTTGACGGTGGAGTTGTACTACGCTAAAAGACACCTCACACCCTACAGAGAAATAGTAGTTCCAGGCAATATTAGTTCCAAGATTCACAAAATCTTAGTAATAGTCTTTCTATCTTCTGCCCCCTTTAAGGCAAATGCTGAAAAGGGAGACAGAATACTTGGTAGATATCAGAACAATAACAGAAATTTAACTCCAGAGAGGCTTTAATTTGGAAAATTCAGCAATTTATTCCACCCTTCTTTATGTGGACCTGCCATAAATTAGGTATTTGTATACATCACCTGACTGATCTTTGAACCCTTCCAAATAGGAATGCCAGACACCCCAAATGGACTCACCGCTGTTGTACCAGGTCTCTAATCAGAGCAGGATGATGCATTTTCAGAGACTGATTAGAGCTCTGGTGAGCAGGTTTTCCAGCTGCCTGGGACTCAGTCCCATGGTAATTGCATTCTTGGTTCTGCAAAGTTTTATTTGCAAGACCTGCTAGTTTTTCACATTAAGGAAGCTCGGTAAGTCACTACATTTACTACTTTTAGTCTTGCTGCCAGGAAAAAAAAGGAAACCAGGGGCAAAGGAGATGGAATTAAACTTAGTTCTTCTAAGAACTTCACTGGAGGAGTCTCAGTGGGATCAGAGGATAGCATATGTGAAAACATTTCACCCTTTTCTGAGGAATTACCTTGACTTACCTTTACTGAAAACATCAGTTGTTTTCATACATTTGTTCTATACCAGAGATCCACCTTGGTTTGTTAACATTTACGGCTGTCCTAGCATTGGAAAACTCTCCTTCCTGCTAAAGATGAAACATCCACTATGGGCCAGATTTTATTATCATTGTTTAAATTGTGAAGGATATAATGATTACAAGCAGCCTGTGTTAGTAACAAAATAGAGGAAGCAAGAGAGACTTTGTTCCAGCCAAATAGGCCATTTAAGAAACAAATCCTTAACTGAGTGGTTTTGCATGGGCTAGAGCTTGAGAAAGAAAACAAACAAATCCTCTTAAGTCCCCTTCATACAACTGCTGAGTCCAGACTTTATACAGGCAGACTATCTTTAGCCAGTTCAGAAACCATGTACTCTGCCCAGTCACTGTATTTAGAGGTAGTGCTAAAGGTGACCTGTAAAATATTTATAATAATCCTTTTTTTGCTTCTTTATGCTGTTTTTTTTAGCAGGAGAAACTGAGCAGTTAAGCAAGAATTCAAAATGTCAGTTGAGTGCTGTTCTTGTTTCTGGCACTAATTTATATGGTGGAGGTCTTATTTGAATGTGCTTCAGATTTTTCGGTGGTAGGAAAGAGGGAGGGCTGTTTCCATCCTATGGAGTGTGCTTGGCAGTCTGCAGGTGAAAGGGTTATAAGGAAGGCTAAAATGTGTGTGGGTGTGGCAAGGGAAAGGAAGGTGGCTTGTCCATCTAAAAACATTAAATACTTGATACTATCTTGATTGAAAGTTTCTTGAAAAGTATGAAAACAGGAATAAAAGGTTTCTTAGAGCCAGGATCTTTTCTTTGTAAAGAACAATATTACCCACAGATATTTTTTCCTGAACTGTGCAAATACTGATTAAAAGGCATGTTTTGTGTTCATAGACTTGTACTGACTTCAGCTCTGCACAGTTCTGGTTTGTGTGGTGTGGCTTGGTGTCCCCCCCCACAATGTCCTTCAGCCCTTTCTGGAGCTTATCAATAAAAAAACATGTGATGGGGAAAGGCTATATTGCTGCCTGAGGAGAAAAGGAAAAAGAAATGAACCTTCCAGAAGAGAGAAACAGCAGCTCTTACTATACATTCTAAAGAAGCAAAAGAGGAAACAAACACTTGCTCTTTACAGGTTGCCTTTAAGGTCCCTGACTCTGGGGTGTACACTTGATACCGGGCATTGCTCGAGTCCTGGTGTTTTCTGTCTGCTCTGAGAGATGGGAGATTCTTTCTGCACACCAGCTGCAGTGAGTTGTTAGGAGGGACTGAGGATGTTGAGTTAACAGGGAATGAATCTCAGCTCCTGGGTGATGGAAGTTGGTATGATGTTCAGCCCTGAGGCAAGGATTGTTGGATATGATGCATTTTAAGCCACCTTTTGTTTACTGGCTGGGTCATCAACCAGCTTGTGGCATGAGAAACTCAATTTGGTTGGTTTTGTTTTAATCTGGAATAGAAATGCTGGTGTCAACAGCCTGCCCAAAGCTGGGCATGGGAAAGGCCTACAATGAGGTGGTAGCTCCAGTAGCTACCAACCTCCTCTCGTTCTGTAGCACAGATGAATAACACGATTCCCATGAGAAAGCAGGTTGGCTTAGCCAGTGAAAGCAAAATTTAAGAAATGAAACAGTACATAAAAAACAAAGGAGGCAGAGTTTGTTGGAAATGATATCTTGGAGATCAGTGCATCAGCACTGGTTAGATTGCCTCAGCACCTATGAACCAATGCAGGGAGATCACTGCACAGATATGTACAATCCTGCTCTCAAAAGAGCCAATTTCTTCTTAGAATTGCCATCTTTCCACTGCCTGCAGCTCATGCACCTTCCAGCCTGACAGTTCATAGAATCCCTGATTTCAGCAATGAGCTTTCAATTCTGTACAGCAAAGAAATATGTCCCTAGTGCAACTTCTTCTACTCATGTGCGTCTCAGAACTGGGAGGAAAGCAGGTCCAAAATCAACTTGCCACATTCCCCCCTTTTTCCCCTCCACTTAAAATTGTATTTTTCAGCTTCTGCAAGTCTCTATGGCTCGTATGCCGTATGATGTGGTTAAGAAACTGCAGAAGGAATAAACTGTCCACTGCACAGAAAGTTAAAAAACATAACGGAAAGGTGTAAAAAGAAATTAAAAAGGAAAGCAGCAACCTGCCATGCTGGCCCAATTGCTTTTGTGGGCTTCAGACATAACCTTGCGGCAGTAGAAAATCGGTTTGCTGTTCTCCGAGTCCTGCTCTCTCTCTGTCGTATCCAGACCTGGAATGCCAATGCCAGCTGCGTACCAGGAGCTGTCCCTACTGCTCGCTGATGCCGTGCTCCCATGCCACCCTGGCCTGCTCTTCCTTTCCACCACTCACTGGTTGGGACACTTTACGATGCAATGGGCGGTGTTTGTCATCATCTTCAATTATCATCCCCTCCTCGTTCTCCATGTTTGGCAGCCGGGAGTGGTAAGGTTTGGGGGGTAAAGCAGGAGGGTCCATGGTGTCCTGAGGAATGACTCCAGATGGAGCAGAGTGGCTTCGGCATGGCTGGGATTTGAGCGACTCCAGGACATCAGGCTCAGAGAGACTGTACCTGACAGGGAGGTAGGGTGTCTCTAGATCTTCATCAGTGTTCCAAGCCTGGCTGGGCACAGAATCCATGGTGTCTGTGCGAGGAGGTGGTTCAGAAGAATGTCCAAAATTGCTCTCGCTCAGGGAAGAGACACCACTGCTGGCACTGCCGGATAAAGTGGAGTTACTGCCATCTAGACCAGACTGTGGACTGGTGGGTGATGCAGGGATAGGATGAAGAGGGGACTGTTTGGAGAGAAACAAAACCAGGTTAAAATTGACAAAGGAGGTAATGCTGCGTCTTGTGTGTTGATCCCCATTTCAGCTTTTGACAGTGTTGTTAACAATGGCACAATTCCATTTGTGTTCAAAACGTCACGGATTATTGGTTTACATGTACGGAAGTACCACTTGTGGGCAGACAAGTGCACTCAACAACACCAGAGCTGTTAGAAAAACAGTAGCTGGGGTGATGATCAGGGTGCTGAAATCACAGCATATGGTGCAAAAAAGGAAAAGGGAAGGACCTACAACCCGTAAGTTATTTCTATAGCATTCAGCTGTGGAATAGATTAAGAGCTTTCAGTGGGTTTTGTCATGTGCAAGTTACTAGCATTTTAAAAATAGCGTTTCTGTATTCAGAAGCTGCTTGGTGGGAGCAGAGAAGGGGGGATTCCTTTCAGGAGCCCATTGTTGTCCTACATCCCTCTCTGCTCTCCTGCCATTACCTTGCGCAACGTTCGTGCGGGCAGTGCCGGAGGAGCATCACTGAGCTGGTGGTGGAAGGCATCGAAGTGCAGTGAGTAGTGTCCTGAAACGAGACAAGGGTCAGAAATGCAGACTTGTGCTGCTTCATTGCAGCCACAGAGCTGGGTTTAGATCTGTAATGCCAGATAACAGCTCCAAATGCTCCAGCCTAGGCTGTCTGTCTGATGGATACTGCGGAGTGCATCTGTCACACACAGACTGCTAAGGAGAAATTAAGTGCAGAGAGAGATTTTTCACTGCTCCAGTGTCAAGGATCTCATGGCAAGGCAACAGGCTCTTAAACAATGAACATTTGAAGTTTCATTTAATAGCTCTGTAAGCTTAAATTACTGCTGAAGTTGGTCATTGGTAAGAAGCCAGGCCAAGCTTCAGCACTCTCACATTTAATTCTAGTCCCAAAGTACACACAAGTCCACATTGCTTAAGGACCGCAAGAATTTGAAGATTTGGGGAAAAAAAAAATTGAAAACCTAACAGACCAGGAAAGACTATGGGGTTTTTGTTTCTGGTTGTTTTTACAGTGGTGGGGGGAAAGGCTAAAGTCAGCTTTTAGGTGGTCTAGATTTGTGTGTGTGTGTGACTGCAGGCATTTGCAGCAGGCCTGCTGGGCATGTCCTTACCATGGGGCAGGCTTCGGGGAGGCACTGGTGGGGCCAGGATGCTCCCAGCGTAGGCAGACAGGAATGGCAGGGCCTCTCGGCTTCCGCTGTCCAGGCTCCAGCTACTGGGTGCTGCTGGCACAGCTGAAGGATTGAAACAGATGTAACTCGGGTAACAGGACAGGGAGTTTGTGGGGCCAGCGCTGGCTTTCCAGTGTGCTCTTCAGCAGCAGAGAGACAGATTCCAGGGACTCCGTGAATGGCAGGATTGAAAGCACAGAAAGGAACCGACTAGGCTACAGTGTGTTAAGTTTAGAGATGCTTTGTTAAGGAAGTGAGAGTTAGGTGATCGCAGGGTTAGGCTGCCCAGCTCCCCTCCATCCCTGGGCTCATTTCTAGCAAAGCTGAAGAGCAGTAGGACTCTGGCAGGTTTTTTTGCAAATCAGTGTGGAGGTAAAAATGAAATCCCACCAATGGAATGGTGGCTGGATCTCAGGTGTGAGCTGGCCTGCTTGGTGGGGAGTGGTGACAAGGGAACATGGCCAAACCCTCTGGAAACAGGACGACCTGTGGCTGCACTACAGACTCAGTGAGGACTGAATAAAGGACATGAAGGAAATTATACCTCAGTCAGTTGCAAAAGAAATTACTTAAGAGCTCAAATTTACTAAGCTACAGAGTTGATCAAGAACTTTGATCACAAAATATTTAAAGACAACAGTTTGGCTTCCGTGTATTACAAAGTTTCCTGAAGAGATCAAGTTTTTGTGAATCAGGAAGTATAGAGAGAGCAGTGCTTGCTGCATTTAGCAGAGAGTGAATATGATCTTTGTGGACTTTTCATATGGTTTTTCATAGAAATAAAAGCTGCTTCTTGACATGAACATGAACCTTTTTCAAGATGTTGATAATTCAGTCAACCTTGAACATTATTAAAATGCACCTTCCTTCCAAATATGACTTGATTTATTCTGAGAAGAGACATACAATAATTGTATGTTTATTTAAAAACAAGTAAGCAACTGCAATTTCTTCAGAAAAGAAAGAAAAGAAAGGAATTAATTGAGCCTGTCAAAGAAAACTGAGATAAAAATAGCTTTTTCCATCTTCAGTTTGTAAAATGGAAGCCTGGAGAAATAAACATGGAGTTTGACATCTGAAGAGGATTTCTCCTTAATTAAAATGCCTGCAGCCATTTTTGGTGCATTTCTTTCTAAAATGACTTTGAAAGGTTTCTCTTTTTTTTGTCTCCCCAGTTCATGAGTTGGCATGAGCACAGGCTCCCCAAGGCCTAAAATTCCCTAAAGTAAAAACGATCACAAAGTGACAGCTTCATAAGACAGAACAAACCCCATAAAAATATAAAAGTAAATGTTTGGGGTTTTTTTAAAGAGACTCTCAGCCTGAGAAAGAATCTCAGAAAACAGAATCTGAGAAAAGCATATGAAGAAGACACTAAGAACCTTGACAGAGAACAGGTTCAAACCAAACCACAAGTAATGTGGCTCCAGATGAATTTTCCCTGTACACAGGCCAGACCGCTCTAATTTGCACTACTGCAATTGGTGTCAAAGGGCTAAAACAGAGGGACAAGATGCATAGCAGTGCCAGCCTTGCTCATCTCTCCTGCTATATCCCAGCATCAAGTGAAAAGGACAGAAAACCTGATTTGCTTGGCCTGTAAAACTATTGTGCTTGTTGTTTTGTTTAGTTTTTTTTAAACTCTGAGATGCAGAATGAGAATGTGAAGAAGAACACATGGTACCCCAGTGAAAAATCCATTTCTGCTTTCTCAGTGTTCCCTCATTCACAGCCTTTTGAGTATTTGGGAGTGCTGGAAGAAGGTCAGATGATTTTGAAGAGTGGCTGCTGCCTGTTAAAACCAGTGTTTTAGCCAAAATGCTTCAGGGAAGAACCTAAGCAGGGAGCTCCCAGTGCTCTGACTTAGCCCATGTCTCTCTCTGTGACTATCCAGTGGCTCGGTGGCCAAGTTTAATTAGCGGGGAAGCTGCATTGGAACCATTCTGCTCCAGGCACCTGATGTCACCAGTGTCACTGGGAATTACCGAGCGGAACTTCTGACACGGCGAGGAGGGGGTGGGGGGAGCCAGGGCCCTGACTGCTAACAAAATCCAAGGCAGATGGCATCCTGACTTCAAAGAATGGTGAGGGTTCAGGGCCTGCCAAGAGCACCTGTAACTGCAATTTTGCCACCAGCCAGGCACAAGAGCTGGGATTCCTGCCTCACCATCCCCACTGAATATCACCTGTGTCTTTCGTGGCTTCTTTGGGATTCTGTCTTTGATCTCTTGGCACTGAATACCACACTCCTGCGTAATATCACCCACAAATACAAATTCAAGTATTTTTTCCTAGACAGACAACAAATATTTATCTACCTTCCCTTTCCAGATCTTCCTCCTGTCCAGTACAAAGATCTCACCATCTCTGTCACATGTTTGGTACAAACGAACATGGCTAAGATGGAGCTCTTAATCCCTCACCCCCTAGTCTTAACTCTCTTGTCATCACTCATTATTATCAAGTCATCATTCTGCCATTTATTCAGAACTGGATGTTGGTGTTTAGTTTCACTTCTGACTTATCAGAAATTCTAAAATAAAATTTGGATTTTTTTTTTTTGAAGGTACAGTGTAGTTCTGGCACAGTTTCTGAAACAAAAAGACAGATAAACATCTGAGTGTATGATGTAGGTCAGACTAGAGAGTTGCAGTGGTCTTTCCTGGCCTTAAAAATCTTTTAAGATACCTTTTTTTCCCAGCCATACATGACTGTTGCTTGCTTAGGCAGCTTCCTTGTCTCAGATTTTGATTCAGGAATTTTGCACTCTTCTGCTTTTTCAGAATGCTGCCTTTCAGATAATTTTTGAGCCCATCGCTTTGTCCATGGCACCTCTTTCACAAGCTGCTCCTTTTCTCTTATACCAAATAAATTCTTTCTCCTTTTTCAGGCTTTTTTTTTTTTCCCTGCAGGGACTGGGCCTGTTTTTTTCCAAAGCAATGAGTTAAAAAAGCATATATTCCTAATGATAAATAAATAAATATAAAACTACCTCAGAGAGGGATTACAAGGAATATTTGTATTTTGAGCAATAAATGTGTATTAAAACCCAGTATATCTCATGAATAAAAAATATGGTCCAAATCTTGGGCTCTTCTTAGATAACTTCTCATTTGCTGCTTTGCAAGTTTGCTTGACAAAGGCTGCAGGAACTGTTTCAATAACAAAATGCTAAACTTAGAAAGCTTTCTGAAATAGAGAGGTTTGTGCAAGCCCACCCTTCTGTGAAGGCTCTGAAATAATGGTAGGTTGGCAGAAGGCCCAGTTAATTAAATTGTTAATTAGAAAAGTGTGAGAGAAATGCACTCGTCCAGGAAATGTAGAAGCCCATTTGTTACTTGCTGTAGCATGACCAGAGGAATAATATTTTAGCAAGCATGCATGCTGAACAGGAAAAGGAGTACCTTTCTCGGCCACAGACAGGTTGGGATCACTGCAAGGTTTACATGGTCCAATCATTTGCTGGATCAAGGCGCGCTGGAAATTTGGAGGCTAAGGGAGAAGAAAGCAGAGTTTAAAAAAAAAGTTACAGACCAGCTGGGGCAACATGGGGACTTTCTGTTCCTTTTTTTAAGCAAAGACGTTTTTAAACTAAAGATTCCCTGGGAACCTTAGGCTGTGCCTACGTTGGGAGGTACTGCAGTGCAATGTGAGTGGATCTCTAGGGTGTAACAATGCTGAGGGCCCACAATTCCTGCTCTCTGGAGGAGTTATTTCAGACTAGCTGTAGCCTGGTCTTGTGCCCATTATCAGCTGGAATGCATCATTTGCCCTCTGAAGCTTATATATGGTTTTGTTGGAGCGCTGACTTTGCATGCTTTGAGACAGCTCTCCAATGCAAACTGAAGTGTGATAAGTGGGCATGATCAGGAGATTTCCTTCAAAAGTGCAGGCTAGGGTGAGATTTAAATGCTTACATGTAGGCACACTTTTCAATTTGTCCAGAGAAATTAGGGCACAGATTCTTTGGAGACCCTGTATCAGTATATTATTTCAGCCTCTCACAGTTTTTGATACCTCTGGAAATCACCATAAAGTTATTTAGAATCAACTTGGAGGCTAGACTGCAGGATGGATGGCCATGGGTCTAAACAAATAAAGAAAATGGTGTGACTACTTGCAATGGACCAGGACTCACAGGACAGAGTTGGGAAGTGAGTCCATTTTCACAGGACATCTCTACACTTTTAATAGTCACTACAGTTTGTATCACTCAACTGCCACAGTGGGTGCCTCCAGGGGTGGATTAATAGGAAAAGTTCTATGTCACCTCTGAAAACAATCCTAAGTTGCTGTGCTTTCCAAAAATAAAAAAGAAAGCTTTAAGGTGGTCAAAGCCAGCAAAAATACAGCCACGGTTTCAGGTGGTTGAACTGACAGAAGAAATTAGAGCTGCTACCTGTCCATTTTCCATGATAGCTGCGGGATACATGGCGCTGCTCGGTCGGTCCCGGTGGGCTGGCAGCAACATCATCATCTCCCGAGAGTGGCGGTACTTATCTGGTAGAGAGGGAGAGCCTGTAAACAAGTGAGAAAAATCACGTACACGGGACAAACAACAGCCATGTCTCCGCATGCCCAGGGATCTCAGTCCTCCTGTGCACTTGGCTCGGACGCATGAGCTCACAGGACCCAAGGAAACATGGTGCCGAGCCCACTAAGCAGCTGACTGTTGGTGGGGTGCATAGCACGAGGATGGAGTCAGAACTGGCTTGTTGTATACAATTAAGGACATACCACGTAGGGTGTGTAAGGTGTGTGTGTCCCTAGTTGTATGTTGCAAAGTGCTTCCTTTTAAACATAAAAAAAAGTGGGTATTTGTGTGGAATCAGCTGTGGCTGTGCCTAATGCTGCATTGCCCCATAAAGTATTGCAGAGTTACAGAAATGCCATAAAATTGTGCATTTTAGGACTGAATGTGGGAGAAAGGGATAAAAGCTTGAGATACGCCATTCAGTTAAAGCAGAAATCTATGGGAAAATACTCCATTCCTTGGTTCTGGATAGAGATAAGTGTTGCCATTTAATTGGTGCTATCTTGGTCAGCTTCCTCTTGATAAACCAACCCCAATAATAAACAGCATTTTCTATAAATGTGAGAGGCACTTTGCTTACAATGCTGCTGTAATGATGATTACTACTGTGTTGCTATACTGAGCCCTTTGATGACACCAGACATTTAGCAATGCTTAGAGTTTTATAGTAGGAATAATAAGCTTGATTTATCTATTAGTTATCTGTGTAGTTGTCATTTAAGATATTGGGGTATTTCATGTAACAGCTTCCTGGCAGGTGGAATTACTTGGGACTCATGTCCTTCAGGATGAGTGCCACATAACAATACGCCTTCTGATGTGCAGCAGCTGACAATGGATTTGCCAGAAGGATGATTCCCATTAGCGACTTCCTAAAGTCTGACACTACTGATACACGCAACCCTTGGGATGCACAATATTAGGCAGGAATTGATGTTGTGAAGCTGCTGAAGTGAGCTGTAATTTGCACTGATTGTTTGATTGCGTCACAAACACGCACTGAACAGATGGCAGCACACAGCGCATTACAGAGCCATGCCGGCTTTTGGGGAATACATGCCCCCTTTGGCAAACTTCCACAACCACACACATTACCTGGACAGCACTCCAACATATGAGCAAAGGCATTGGTGCTGGTTGATGCAGCTTTTACCCCAGCAAAAGCAAACATGCAGTTTTGGGGACTAATATTCAGCACACAGTGGAAGGAACAATGTGTCCAGCAGAATGCAGGATAAAGTCCTACAATTGCAACAATTCCATTGGGGGGGCAGATACCAGATTAATCTACACCCCCACTCTGACATGAACAGTGGCAGAGTATCTGCATTCTAGTCCCGAACTCATTTTCTCCCCAGACATAGAACAGAAACAAAATTAGACGACATTCTTTGCTCTTATGTACAACATCAGCTCGGAGAACACAGTGTTAACGCTTTGTGCTGAGTCTTTTCCTCACAGGTCACAGATAGTCCTGTTCTGCAGGACAGATGGAAGGATGCTGAACTTTTAGGTGTGCCCAGAACTACAGCACAGCACAACCTATACTGTAAACTTTTCCCTTTTTATTTATCTTGTCATCCTTGCTCTTTTATGTCAAAGATGCAAATCACCTCTACATGCTGTCAGTTTATATGGGATTACAGCTTCAAAAGACCTTGCACTGCAGGACCTGAAAAATCCCACATGTGCTGGAGGGTAGTTTAAAAAACAGCTCTGCTGTTTGGTACCCTAAGTTTGTCATTAACTATAGCTATAAAAATGGTAACAGATTATGCCAAGTGTCCAATCTGCAAACAAAATTACGTTTTGCTGCTTTGGACAGATAGAGAGCACAATAACCACGGCTCCTTTTCAGGACTGGCAAAACTTAAAAAGCAAAGTCAAAAAAAGCTTTTAAAGCTTCCAGAGCAGCTAGTGGCCATAATAAAACGCTGCAGCATGTGCCAGGGCTTACTCCTTTTAGGATGTAGCTTGGTGCACTTGATGTGTGCAGCACTGTAGGTACTTGCTATTGAGAAAGGAAAACTTGTGCTAAAGCCAGAGGTAGTTTTGCTTTTTTAATTATAAATATGTTAATGCACTCATGAAAAGTATTAATTTTAAGCAATGAAACTGAACATTAATGTAAACTCCAAACTCACTGAATCTCTTCTGATTGATCATTTTTGTTACTCATATGAAAAGTTTGCTCCTGCGCAAAATGGTAACTTCTTTGATTTAAAAAGGAAGTTTTAATGTAAGTATATGGATTCTTGCAAAGTGCTGAGTAAGACACCAGGACTCATTTTCTACACCTTAACGAGGGACAGTGTTGAGGAAGCAGCAGGGATGCCTTTAGAGGCCAGTCAAGTGTCAAGTGGGAGTTGCTTTTTGACTGCATTGGAGGAGTCCCAACTGTATTTTAAATTAAATTACTCACAAACCCTAACTCACTCCTAGCTCTTTCTGGGCCTTTTTGAGTTAGTTTCTTGCTTTCTGAACCCTGGTGTAATCTTTTAACTCCAGTAAAGTTCAGCAATGCCTCATGAGCCACCTCAAATGAAGCCAAACTGAACTGAATGTCTTACTGACCTTTTACACAACAACAGGGGTGCTTCCCTGACAGGGAAGAAGCTACTCAAGGGTCAAACCAGGTGAAAACTAAGAGATACATACTTGTAATAATGAGTAACTACTAATGTCTTTGTTGTTAGCACAGAATTAGCAAATTCTTGCAGTATTCTGATTTCAGTTCTATTTAAGACTTCTGCTGTAACTTGTGTATATTATAACTAGTGAAATTTTTGATGCCTTAATCTGCAGTTCAGTGATAAAATCAAATCATTGATCAACTTTCCTGATGATTATCCTTTAAGAATTCTTTTTAGATTAATAGCTTTGTTATTTTCTTTGGACAAGCCAAATAATCACCTGTGTTGCTATTTTAAAGGTCCATAAAAGGGTAACTTTTTGGAAGTGGAGAACAATTTAAACTCCTGCTGCATTCTTAATACAAAAGGCCATGGCTTCCTTTGGTTGCTGATGGAACTAATTTGTGTTATAAAGATACCCATCTCCTCAGGACAGGACTCTGCAGTAAAACAGGGAAGGTGATCTAAGTACCTGCATTATCATTTGAATAAATGAGAGAAGCATTTAAAAATCAGGCTAAACCCTAGAAATCCTACCCAATCATGCTCAGGTTAAAGCCACAGGTGACAAAAATGTTAAGTTGATAAATTTAGGTGGCCTTTATGAAATTAATTGTTGGCCTTTGTCCACTTCCCATCTGACAAGTGTTCAGCTGCAGCATCGTGAGTCTCGTAGCTTTGTTGGCAGTCTCAGCAGAAAGGCCAAGGGTTGGATGGGTCATGGAGACTGAACTATCCTCTCACCTCTAGAGGTGGTCCCTCCAGGACAGAGATGAGGCACATGGGTGGGGGCAGCGTGGGGGAACTTGCACGGCTGCCGCCCATGCTGTATCTGCTCTGTGGGTAAATAGAGGGCTTCAGCCTCCAGTGGTGTCAATCCAGCACCTTTCACCAGCGCTAAATTAAAAAGAATATAAATAAATACCAAAAAAAAGGAAAAAAAAAGGATAGAGGTGCATTGGCAGAGCTGCACATGTCATGTCTGTGAAGTACCTTGCTCCAGCCAGTGATATTGGTCTCATTTTCACAAGCATCAAATTCACCCAGTTAAAAAACAAAACAAAAGGAAAAATCACCAAGGAGAAGAACACAGCTGCATTACCACAGTGGAATTTAAGTGTAAGGGCTTCTTCTCATTAGGAACAGCTCCATTCGCAACAGCAGTGTTGTAATAACCAGAACAGTGACTGGCACACTGGGAAACACAGATTGCATCTGGGACCTTACTAGAAGTGAAATCCCACGAGTGGGTAATGTCTGAATGCCGTGCTCACCTAATTTAGAAGTGAACAGAACAGCAGAGAAGAAACGTTGTATCACAGGCTATATAAATATTTTTCAAACTCATTATTTCTCTTAGTGTTTCCCATTTGAAATCTGTCTGGGTCCCATCCCTGGGAGGTGCTGTTGGCTCATCCAGCAGCCCAGACCCTTTGGAGCATTCATCACGTTGGTTTCTAAGCAACAGTGAATAATACCGTAAAGAGGGAAGGTGGTGATGCTGTGCAGTCATCAGGCTCAGAAAGACTGTCACAGCCTGTCACAGCCTGTCACTGTGAGCCTGTCACTGGACTTCTAAAGTGGAAAACAGCATGAAACAGTACGAGCACCAAACCTTTCAGATCCCCCAAAAGATTCACATGCCAGCTGAGGCACATCTGCTTAGGGACGTCTTCCTGACATGATAGCCCTCTCCTCAGTTCCATCTCCCCTTGCCTGTTATGCCAGTTTCACCTGGTTACTGTTTGTCATTATTTTCCTTCCAGCCCTTGGTAATTAGTGCAGCTATTTGCCTTTATTCGAAGATGTTCACGTCTCACCTTCCTACTCCATCTGATCCCTCAATTAAATCACTTAGCTGCATCTGTGTCATAACAACAGTCAGTTAATTAGGATTTTAATGGCAGATTGAGCAAAAAAGCCCCAAGATGGCTTGAGGAAAGGGCTCTTCTCCATATTCCCTGTCCATCAGGAGACACAGAATTCCCCTATTATGGAAAAAGGGGTAAGATTTAAATATCAGCCTCTGACTATATCCTGGACACCTTCTTCAGACGCCTGTGAAAAGAGGTGTAGAACCTGCAATTGAGAATCCAAAATGAGAGGAAAAAACCCAAAACCTTGAAGAGAAGTTGTGAAAGTCAGGAGATCACATGGAGTGGTTTTGCTTCAGCTGGGGAAGAAAATGATTAGCAGTACCAAGATCAGCTACTGTAACACAAAGGCAATATGAGTACCCCCAGAGTCTGCTTTTATATTTTCCCTTTCTTCAAGAATTTCCCAGCAGGGGAGCCCTTCTTTATCTCCAGTATTTAAAATTTGTATCTTTCAGTATTCATCGTATACATCTACTTTTGTATACATATGTTTCTGCTAAACTGCCACAAGTCCTTTTTTGTCATAATTTCTTTAAACTTGTGAAATTATTTCTTTACCTTTGTCTTCATGATCTCTCTTTTAAGTACTATATCGAGGACTATTCTTGTTTTCCTCTAGACTGCCTGCCACAATTTTGTGGCGGAACAATGGAAATCATTATGAAATTCAACTGCCTGAAACCAGCACGTATTAGAGATACATTCCAAATACTGATGAAAAAATGCTTAAATGGAGAATTAAACCATTTGTAAAGAAGAAGTATTGAAGAGGCATTTACATCTCCAAAAGAGAAAGTGTTACATGTCAGTGTAGGTGGTGTTTCACCCGTCAGTCAGCAAGGTTGCCAGGTTTAGGGAACACCTGCAGGTGCCACCCCCATCAGGGCCTGTCCATGCTTACCTCTAGCGCTGGAAGGGGCAGAGTTAATCATCTGGGATGGTGCTGAGTGAGTGGAGCTCAGGCTGGAGGTGGAAGGACTAGCCTGGGACGAGGATAAAACAGAGACATTGGTGACTGAGCCTTGGTACCTGGGCTTAGGGTAAACAAGCTGCAGGAGGCAGAGAAACCATCCAGAGAGACCCGAGCAGATCAGTGGCTTTGGGATTTACCAGTCTTGGATGAGCCAGGGCAGCCTCTGCCCAGCTTCAGTGCAGGCCACTGCTAACCTGCACGCAGGACCGTGGGACTTGTTCCACTTCCCCAAACCAAGAGCAACACTAACTGCACATGTTCCATGGGGCAGGTAAACAACTTGGGACAAAAATCTCACTTTCTGAAAGCAGCAGGGTGACCTTGGACTGCACTATCACAGTCACTGTACAAACACAAGCGATTTCTTCCCAAAGTTAATCTAGTGAGTTACTGTCATCTTTCTTGAACAATGTTAGATTCTACCTATTCAGTTCTTTGAAAAAAATTCACAGACAGATCCAAGCATGTGCACAGGTAAAGTGTACTGCTCCTAAGCATAACCCTCTGGAACACGCTCCGTGCTGTTCCCAGCAACCGCTCCTGGCTGTGCTGGAGCTGTACCTGCATGTGGTACATATCCTCAGCAGTCTCCCCCACAGAACTGTCTGTCAGGATAACCAGGTTTCCTGTTTCACTGGAGGTGTGGGACGACAGAGAGGATGAGGAGTGTCGGACTGAACCAAGCAAGTTCAGTGGGCTGGAAAAAAACAGACAGAGCAAGGGCATAATTGAACCTGTTTGTGAAGCCTGATTTTTTTCCAAACTAGTAAGTACCTGCAGTTACCTGCTGCTTTAGGTCACCTCTAAATGTCAAACACTTTTGAAAAATCAGGCCAAATAAGCTCAAACAAATACATAAATGTGAGTAAATGTGAAAGAAGTGACAAGAGGATTACAGGTCAAACAGAATAGTACATAGGATGTCGAATTTCAGAACCCCAACCCAGGGTAGCGTCACGTCATGACCTTGGGTGCATATTTGTTTTGTTTATAACAGAACACACTGAAACCACTCTCATTTTTAATGCTAAGATGAGTGGGAGCAGCTTAAAAAAAGCATTCCAAAGGAATCCAAGCACAGGACACACAGGTCAAAATTCAGTTTTCCTTATGGCATGCATTGGGCCTCAGCATTACAGTTGAAGGCAGTTTTGCAGCTGACAGTAAAATAATACAGCCCAGCTGGTGTACAGGCTGCACCCTGATCTCCCTCAGGGAATGAACTTTTCCTTGTCACTCTGAACCGTACACACAAATACATTGTACACTATAAAATTTCCCTAGTTTGTCCTAAAAACGCCTTTACAAAGGGAGGAATTTTGAGGAACAAAAATGTTATCACCCAGACATTGCTTGTCAACTGCTAAGCCATGGGAGCAGTATAAGCTACTCAGTTTTAATAGCATAAAGAATGTCACCATCCTGGATTCATGAACCAGCTTTCCATGCCAGGCTTTAGAACCAGCTAAACTACAGTGACCCAATAAGAAAAATAAACACAGAAGAGCAGTTAGCATTTTCAAATAAGCAGTGTTGGCTGGATACAAAAAACACTATTTTGTCCTTATAATCCAAATTTTTATCCTCTGTCATTATCTCAGATTTAATACATGGGCACTCAGTTTGGAAAAGCACCCACAGGGTCATTTTTTGATGTTCTGATCAAAACACCTTGGCAGCCTCTCTTGTATTTGGCTTCTGATTTGGTCAGAATTATAAAAATGATGTTAACAATTTTGATCCTTCAAAATGGGTACATATTGAGTTGGGTTCTAAAACAAGCCATACAATTTTCCTTTTATGGTAGATAAGAACCCAGTTACTTGCTGTTGGCGTAACAGAAGTAGGAGAGGTTGGGACCTCCAAAGTTAGATTGAGTGTGGAGAACCGAGTGGCAGGTTTGTGTTTCTGCCTCTACAGTAAGTAAAGTGATGAAATCACACCTGGAGGTGTTCAGTATTTGCTGCAAGTTGGATTTCTCAACTTTCTTATTCTAGTTCTCAAACTTCAATAGTTAGCATTGAGTGAAGACAAAAGGCACTTCTGCCTAAACTCATGCTGCCCTCCTGCAGTACTGTTAAGCACTCCTTAGATCCTTGAACCTTGGTGGAACAGTGTGCAGAGACCCTGGATCTTTGGGAAGAAGAGGGGGGTACCTGTGTCGATGCACCAGCTTTATGCTCTCGGGGCTCATGGGGCCGTGTGACACCAGCACATTGCTGCGGGGGGTGCTGGAGCCGGAACAGGCCGGGCTCAGCTTATCCAGGCCAGGTAACTCCTGCAGAGCAAACACACTTCAGCTAAGTCAGTCATGGAAAACTGCACGTTTTCTTCATGTCATCCTACTTCCAATTATGGCAGTTCTTTTGAAAAGCTCAACATGCAACACCTCCTGTTAATCTTCCGCTGTTTTACATAATTTTGTGCTATGTGAGACAGCAACTGAAAATTAAGCTTTACAATTGTTCTGTGATACAACAAAGAACATACAAATATTAACAACTGTTGTTGAAAGGCCAAGTTAACGTATTTTCTACGACTGCCTTCTTGCACAAAAATCAAGAATTCCTTTGGTAATTTGGCAGTCCAGTAGGTTCAATCAATGCTGTATCAGCCCAGTTCTTTTGTGAACCTTACTACAACTGACAGATGTTTAATCATATAATTCAAAAATGGGAAGAGTGAGTATTGGCTTACGTGGTACAGGCTGGATCTCATCATCTGGAACTGATCTATCAATTTCTTGTGCAGGGGACGCATTTCAGGGTGTACAAATTTCTCATGGACTGCCAGACCCACTCCTAGGACATGTACCTGTGGAAAAAAAAAATGCAACATCAGGAACTCAAATAAATTGTGTCTAAGAGAGAATAGAAGCCTGTCCTGCAGTTCTGGCAACGTGCAAGGAATATTCCACTGTCCATTACAAGACTGCTGGTAATTAAGCAAGCCTTGGAGTCCTGGCAAGTTCATACTACTCTGACAAGTACTTAAGTGTGAGACAAGTATATTTGTGTCATGTTGCATTGCTTTTCTTAAGAGATAACTGTAAAAAAATACTAGCTAGATTGTCTCTGCAGAGTAAACAGCACTATGCCCTCACACAGACAATGCTGCCAACAGACTTCTAAAAGAAGTTTCTGATAATTGAGCTCAACAGCAGCAGTGTGACACACGCAGTCACTCCTCCTGTTCCTCATTAGTTACTTCTGAAGGTCACTTTTTCAAAGGTCAAACATATAATATTAATGATTGAATGAGATTATATAAGATCTCAGATGAAAGAAAATAGCAATGATAGGAGGCTTAAGATGTATGTAATTCCCTACATGACCCAAAGTCCATACAAACAATAAGTAATTAATCTTCAAACATCTCCTGAGGATTGAAGGGAGATAAGCATTGTTTTACAGATAGGGAATCTGAAATGCAGTTCAGTGATTTGTTGAAGAAAGAGGCCTAGTAGCTCTATTCAGATTTGGGTGCATTGTTTAATGGGGTGTATCTCGCCAAACTTTCAGTTAAGAGGGATGTGATTATCTGATTTCATTCCCATCAAAGCATCCTGCAGCTTTATCTACCAAGATATTTCATGGAGACACTGTGGAAAAATAAAACTGCAGATAATATAAATAGGCATTAAGTTTTCGTATGTGGCTCTGCCACTTTAATCTCAAGCCTGACCTGTCCTGCCTCTGATTATCTTTGAAATTTGCTGGGAAGACATAATTCAAAATGCCAAAAATGAATGGCAGGCTTGAAACGCAGCAAGAAGTCTGTTGGATAATAAATAGAGAAAACAAAACTAATGTACTTTCAGCTGAGCTTCACCTCGCATCCCATAAGATGAATGACTTGTCATCATCTCCTTGCCCACCTCCCTCTTGTTTTTTGTTTGAATGTATTTAGGTCTCCTGTACCAAAAATCTTTGCTTCTGAAGGAATCAGTTGGATCTGATGTTTATATTGACTGCTGATGAATCCAGACAATGTAGCAATGTTCTTCTGCACCTGAAAAATAGTACCTGTTCCTGCATGAGTTCCTTGAGCTGGGTGATCTTCTCTGCATCTCCGGGGTGCTTTGTGATATAATCCTTGTCAAAAAAGGCCTGCAGGAAAAGGAAAAAAAGGGCATTTTGCTTACTGGAAGGTATTTCATCATAACTTGGAGTCAAAAGATGAGAGGAAAAGGTACAAAAATCTTAGAAAAACTAAATATGTTAAAATAACAGCAGAGTTTAATTTTATTGTTTTTTAGCACTCTGGGATACAGAGAAAATGATCTTGGCAGCTGAAACGATTCTGTTGAATCATGACTCTGACCAAGTTTCCCCCTGTGACAGTGATGAGCAATACCACTAAGCCTTGTATCTTCCAGTTATTTGAATTTTATAGTTTCCTTCACATAACTGCCTAAAGCTAAAGGAATTTTGTGAGTAAATTGGCAACTAATGTAAAGCCTGGAGAGCGTTCTCTCCACGGCTCCACTGGGGAGACACATCCCACACCCCTGAACCACTGCTGCCATTTTTCAGTATTTTACCCAAAACCTACCTTTTGCCATGCTCAGTTTAAGTAACAGCTTGCCAGAGATTATGCTAGATAACATATTGTATTTAAGATCATTTTAGTTCTACAACGAATCTGAAATTAGCCCATCAGCAAAGATGGTGGTTCAATAGCATGAATTAGTGGTTTTTCCTGATTCCAGACCCAGTCAGTTACCACCAGTCCCACAGCCTCTATTGCAAAATGAATTTATAATGTAAGCAGTATAAAAAAAGCTGCTTTACTGTTTTACCTGCCAAGTGAGCATTTCCAGGTAAGCCAAGTGTCATCTTTGAGAAACCCCACTGTCACCTGCACCTACTTCCATGTGAGATCCCTGCTCCACCCCTGGAGCCTCCTTGTGTGTGGCTATGCAAGCACTGATGCAGAATAACCAAGTAGGGGGTGTAACCCCATCTTTAGATAATGTACACGAGAATTTCTTATCTTATTAAGCCATACTGTCATTGAAACAGAAATGCAAATAAAACTGAAGAAGGGTGGTAGTCAATGGGAAGCAGAGCCCAGCTCACCTCCTGGTAGCGTGCAATTCCCCCATTAACTGCCGCATCAATCACTCCGTTCAGACACATGCTGAGAAGATTAATGTTGCCATGCATTTGTTTATGCTGGTACTGGCTTATCAGTGTCCTCAGCTCCTGGTTTTTGTTCTCAACCACTTGAATGGCATTTTCCAAAGGACTTACTTCAACCTCAAAGGCAATAAAATATACTTTAATTCCATGGACACTTCACTGAGATTTATTATCTTGTAATAAAATGATACTCCAGGATTGTTCAGTGAGCTCCCTTCACTTTTACTGCTTTGTAGAAAATTAGCTACATTAAACTCCACTGTTGGCAGTGCTGGGTTTCAGGTCACTCTGTTGCAATAATAGATGTCTTTCTATACACTGAAGACATGGCAGCAATTCAAGTATTCCATCCTTTTGGCACTGTCTCCATTATACTATTACCTCGTATAATTCCCCTGGTTACATTCAGCAATTATTTAGATGAAGTGGTAGAAAAAGGATGTATTTAATCCTTGGTAAACACCATTTTAAACTGCAGGATTTCAGCCCAACGAGTTTTAAGCTGCCTATGCCATGTCCTCAGTAACTCATCATTTCAATCCCCAATTACAAGAACTATGAATGTTACCAGTTCTCTTCTCTCCACTTCAAACCAACGAGAGATCCCAGGCAAACTGTGAGTCAGGGTCAGAGTGGTACGTTCAATCCACAAGCTCTGCAAGGAGTAATTGAGGCTGTGAGGAACACAGTGAATCACAAGCACATCATCTGTTCTCTTACTACAGGTGCGAAGGGAGCGAAGTTCAGAAAAGAATGCATTAACCTCCTGAGCGTTAATTTTGTAGACGGTCTTCCTGAAAGTCACTTAAACAACAAACCAGGAATTCAGTGTGCTTAAAACACATTGAACACATTGAATTTCTATTACTTTTTAAAACTTGACCACCAATTGTGTCATGGGACCCAAAAAGACATTGTAGACCTATGTGTCAGTACTAAAAAAAAAAAAAGAAAAAAAAAGCCCAGCCAAACAAGAAAACCCCATCCTTGCTTCCAAATGCATTTCTCCTGGCATAAAATAACTCACCTTTAAACTGGACAATGCTTTGATCAGGTCAGGACTCAACAGTATTCAATCAGACTATGGACTTAACCTGTTATTTGAGTTACTGTGGCATCTTTGGCTATCAAATCAGGATTACCTGAAAGGCTCTATCAGCATAAAATAACAAGACAGCATTCACCTTGAAGAGATTAACACTCAAACACTGCTTATTTGCTACTTCTACCTTAAATTCATTCTCCTTGTCCTTGGGGCCCTTGTGGAAGGGTCTGTCATAGCGGAACTTCCGGATGTTGTTGACGCGGTAAAAGCTCTTGATGCGATCAGGGACACGGTCCATTTGCAGCACATCTATATTGTCTGGGATGGGAGTCACTGCATAGATCTGTAAATCTGGTAATTCTGCAGTCAAAGAAAGCTTTATGCATCTGTTAGGAAAGGCAGCTGTTAGGAAACAGCAACCCATGGCAGAAGGCTCCACTTGCTGACAGTGTCCTTATGGTTCAAGTCGTGCACAGTATCCTTGCTGTTCTCCCGGAAGCCAGAGAGTGTGGGTTCCACGACTAAGCTCTCTAAAGTCCCTGCAGTCCCCTTAAATGTGATGTGGTTCAGTCCTTAAATGCACCGAGCATTAGACTGGTTGTACCAAATCCCAGTACAGGTGACTAATGAGAAGAATGAGATGCAAAGCCTTGGGTATAAAAGGGTTCAGCAGTTTTAAAGAAAGGGAAACTGCAAAAAAATAAAATACTGATGTAAAAAAAAAAATAAGCGGAATGGAAAATAGTGCTTTGGAACTAGTATCTGTTCCCAACAAAATACTGGCCAAGAGAAGGTATCAGGAATACTCTTAAGGACACAAACTGTGCGTGATGCCAGTTGGTAAAGCATTAAAACATGGATGTGACCGAGCACAGCCCTTTCCCTTCTACATGGAACATGACCTGCATTACTCCCTGATGAAAAAGTGACTGCTCTCTCCAACACCACATCCCACAATGAACCAATCGCTGTCTGCTGTAAACAGTGTCTGGTTTTGTCCATATCCAGCTCTACCTCTGTGCTCTGCCCCAGCTCCAGGGAGAGTTTGCCCTTTCACAAAAGGATACACTGGGCATCACACTGCAGTATGGAGTCATCGGGGTGGTTTGGGTGCTGCATTGCGATGGCTTGGGGGAACTCGCTCAGCATCCTCTGCTGGAAGGCTTCCAGCCTCTCATAGTCGTGGCCCCGACACACATACTCTTTGTTCTGCAAGAAGGACAAGCATAAATTAGGGTCCTTAAAAGTAAGTTAAATTCTACTGACTTTTATCTCACTTTAAATGTTACTTCAAAACCAAAGATAAATGACAGTGGCAATATGCTAATGTGAGAGTGAAATGTGCATTTAACACAGTAGATGTATTTTATCTCTTCCTTTTTCTTCACAATGTATTTCATGAAGAAGTGATGAATGAGGAGACTATTCCACTGATCTCTAAACAGCAAAATGCCTCTGATTCAGGCACACCCAATGTTCAGTCTTGTGGTCCCTTCTTACCTGCTTTTCAGAAAAGGCACTCTTTTTAATTGGACTACACTGAAATGTATCAGCTAAAACTTAAGCCACCAGCTTGGCTGTTCTACGTTGGGAAAACTACTGTCAAATGTAATTTACACCAGATGGATAAAAGTCCTGAGGATCTCATAGAACAGAGGGAGATATATGTTTATCATTTTATCAGTTCTCCTTAGAGAGAAGTTGCAACAAACTGTTCACAAAATCACTGCTTAATCACTGCTGTATTATCACAGCCATACAACCCAGCCCTGATCATGCTGAACAGTACATGCTCAGGAACTCCCCTGTCTATAGTACAGTAATACAGAAAAGCTTTACCAAGAATTCTCAGTGGCCACTTAACAAATTCCCCTTCGGCCCTAAAAGCACTTTCCTCTTGATGAACGAAATTTCATTTCTGCTAATAATGGAAAGCTGCATTTAGATATGACTCTTGAGGCATTAAACCACTTGTGCAGAGTTCTTGGATGCTTTTTGAGCCATCTCTAACTCTGAACAGCATGATACAAGGTTTCTAAAGTCCTCAGTGTCATGAAGATTGTATTCCAGTGTCTTAACCCTCACAAACCACAATTTTCATCAGTGTTAATATCTCCTGGTGCAAGATCAATCAAGGCAGGGAAATTCTCTAATTCTGGTAGTTTAAACTCTCATACACATAATAACTAGAACAACAGGGAGGTTTTTTACCTTTATAAAACAATTAAAAAATCTAACAAACAAGAACAGCCCTTTATTTCTTGCATTTAGAAGCTGCAGTGTATTCAAGAATGCATTTTTAATTGCTCTAGAAAAGGGATGTGGCCAAGCAGTTCTTGATTTTGTAGCAAAATAAAAGGGAAAGTAGCAAAACCAGATCATAAAACACAGCCAAGGAGTTCAGTTATCTTTGGCTTTGCATTTCAACTTTCTGGAAAGGATCTCATGTTCTGGCTGTGACATGTGTCACTTTGTATGCATCAGTCACAGCAACCAATGGACTGGGAGAAGAATCACATGATGAATCTTGACAGTTCAGTCTGTAATGCTCAACTTTGCAGCTATTATTAAATTTGGAGTGAGCCCATGTTTGAAGGTGAATCTCTTCATGACACTGACTGCTTTCTCTGTTTTAGCTTTTGATTGCAGCAATCTAGAAAACTGTAAACCTATACATAAAGTTATTGTGATTCTAAAAATAATGCCCTGAAAACACCTCAAAGCTAAATTTAATAAGACTTTTCAGACAGATGCCAACACGAGATCTCAAAACATGCCTTGTCAGGCCTTACTTGAACTTCTGGTAGTTGGAAGATATGGACAGTTTTAATTTAAATTTACTTATGTAGGAAGGCTAGAAATAGATACAGAATGCATAGAAACATAAACAATGACTTTTCTAGACAAAGGGTCTTTAAAAATCAAACATGTAGAAAGAAGTGGTTATTTTCTGTCTTAAGCTATACAGCAATAGAAAAATACATGAGAAAAGGGCTTGGAGTTACTTGATCACTTTAAATCACTCCCGTATCCATTTGAAGATTTTAAATCCATGTAAATCTTTTTCTTCTCTAGAATAGCTGCTTCCAATCTCTTTACAGTGTGATCCATGCTGATGTGACTGCTAATGGGCTTAGTCCGTGCTCCACAATGTGTGTGCTGTATGGATCATTAGGCAGAGAAAGGAGGAGGATGACTTTTAATGAGATTGCTACATTAGTAATCTGCTATCAGAAGTACTGCTACCAAATATAATTGCAGAATTAACAAGGATTATAATTATGTACGCTCGTGTTCGCTGGTAATGTCTCCAGCCAAGGATCCACGTTGTTACAGCACTTTGCAAAGAGTCAGGGCTGAGCATGGGAAACTCAAGCAGTGTCAAACACATTGGTCGTGGAGGATCCCAGGTAAAAGTGAGGATCCACAAGACAAAAAGATAAGTGTCACTGACAGTAGTTCAGATGTCAGGAACGCTCGTGTGCCATGATGATTTTGTTGTCACTCACCTGCTGAAACATTTGTTGTTATAAAAAAAGGAATTGTCGGTTTTCTCTGGAGATCTTCATGAAAGGGCAGCTCCTGGCTCACACTGCAGCACCTGTCCTTTCCTTGGATTCCTCTGCAGGGGTGCTTCAGGCTGCTGCATTCTAAATTCTATGAGGAGGGAGCTGAGCTGAGGGAGGAGGGGCTCAGACTGGAAAAAAGGAGGCTCAGGGGGACCTGCTCATCCTCTACAACGCCCTGACAGGAAGTGGTAGCCAGGTGGGGGTCGGGCTCTGCTCCCAGGGAACAAGGGACAGGAGGAGAGGTAACAGCCTCAAGCTGCACCAGGGGACATCAGGTTGGACATCAGGAAGAATTTCTCCATGGAAGGGGCTGTCAGGCATTGGAAGGGGCTGCCCAGTGGGGTGATGAAGTCACCATCTCTGGAGGTGTTCAAGAAACAACTGGCTGTGGCACTTGGTGCCATGGTCTGGTTGACAAGGTGGTGATTGGTCAAAGGTTGGACTAGATGATCTTGGAGGTCTTTTCCAGCCTAAATGATTCTGTGATTCTCTGATTCTGGCACTGTTCACCTCCAAATAACATGAAGCCACCACCCTTTATCCACTGGTATTTCTTCTCCTGGACTAATTTCAGCTTGCCTTTATTACCCCTGCCTGTGTTTCCATTAAAAGCCTGTAAATAAACCCCAATGTTGAAATTCTTGTTTAAAAAATCAACAACTTCATAATCAGAGGGAAGTGTAGGAGGGCAGCTTTCAAAATGGCGTGGCTTTGTGTGGCTTCATCCTGTGTACCTCGACTGGTGCCACCTCTTGTCAAACCATTCCTTCAAAGAGAACACAAACCATGCACCTCCAGTCCTTGAAAGCTTCCAGTCACCTTGTCCTGTCACATTCCATGGCATCTGCCATCAATTTGCAGGCAGCTCTTGGAGCAGTTGTCAGATTATATTCCTTCCTTGCCCTAAGCTAGCAACAAGATATTGTACAAACAAATACCTGTTTAAAGTTTGATTCCTCATTAGGAAAAGAAGAAAATTTCACTTTTTAAGTGGATTGGTACACCAGCAGACAGTGAGCTCCAAGTGAGGACATGTCCAAAGAAGCTGTTTGGCTTTTTGTTGAAGAGAGGAAATTTTCACTTGCACATAGCATAAGAGTCATCAAGCTGGGATTAGAATTCTGTCAAGTGAGACTTTTTTTAAAGTGTGATAATTTGAGATGATGAAAATTAGTTGTAATGACCCAACATTGCTGCAATACAGCATTTTGCTTAATATAGAGGCAATTTGTGCTGCATCTGCAGATCATCAAAAATTCACAGCGGCGTGAGTCAAATTTCTGATCTCTGTTCCCAAGAACATTCCCAGTGGACCGCATCCTTCAGTTCAGCCAGAAAACTGTTTTTATTTGTGTAGGCATAAAAAAATATGCTGAATGCTAGACATCATATCTCCAAAACAAAAATACAAAGCCTTAACAGCTTCTCTGAGCCTGGTCACTTTGTCACATCATGTGTAAGTTTGGCTTACCCGCAGGAAAAATGGGAATTTTCGACCATAAAAACCAACTCTGAAAAACTCCGGTTCTAAGCGCTGCTGTTCCATGATATTGTCATAATAGGTAGCTTCCATTTTCTGTGGAGGAAAGAGATAGCTGCTATCAGACCCTTAAAGCTGTACTTAAAACATTAACATCTCAAAACTCATTAAAATATCACATTACTCTTTTACCCCCACAATTTTTTATGAAAAGACCAAAATTCTGTTAAAGATAAAAATTATTAATTTAACCAGTCTGTGTGGTGGAACAGACTAGAATATCACCATACTCATTTTACATTTTGGGAGATGACATATGAATTTTTCCTGGCTTGTCTTATTTTAAATTAAACAGGTCTTGCGTGTAATTTTCTTTGCATTGCAGAATTAATGGCAAAGCTCAGATTAAGATCCATATTGCCTGGCTCACAGTGCCCTATTCTCTCCTACAGATCAAAATCCATACCACTGCCTGGAAAATTACGTCTAATTGGGTTTGCCTTAATTGAGTTGAGGGGCATGAAAAAGGATAAAACAAAATTAAATCTTGTACAGATCTGTGCACCAGAAGATTTAACATGGAAGAAAAAGGCAGTGGGAAAGAGTAAAAGGACTTTTCTTTAGTTCCAATAACTAGTTTTGTGGCTCAGTTGAAGGGCTCACGGGAATTTCACTGTAGCAAAAAGATGGCTCTTCAAGGAGAAAAACCAGTTTGACACCACTGCTTCCACTGCAAAGAACCCTGACTTGCAATAGTGCATCCTGGTTTGTGCTCAGTTCCCACACACATTAACTCCTTGTCTAGAAAGGAGAAGGTCCCAAAGTCATTGCAGGAAGCATCAAGGAATGTGGTGGTGATGTGAATGGCAGAGTGCACAGCCAAGCTGGTCATGTGCTCTCTTTGGAGCCACTTTGGAGAAAACAGGTTCTTCAGAAGTGCAGTTTATCAGACCTTGTTAGACAGGTGTTTTCAGATAAAAATAAACTGAACTTTTTCAAAAGAGAATTTAAACCACTGTGTTTATCCATGCAGTATAAATCTCAAATTTAGATACATGTATGCTACCCCAGGGGACAGGAGGAGATGAACTATTTTCACATTCAGAAAGTTTTTAAATAACAACAGGATCTTCAGCTTTTTCTGATTAAAGCACGATGCTGCAAATGTGCCCTGATTTCATCACGTGTTTGGTTGTACCAGAGGACCAGATCCTTGTAAACTGATAAGAATGCCATAAACATTTGCCTTCTTCATTCTTTCTCTCTTGTTTGTTCATCTTACCTCAGAGGCACAAGCTGTCCTTGACTCTTTTAGAATTAAAATGAAATATGTATTAAAAAATAGAATCTTCTATGCAAGAATATATGTAAATATGCCATTGCAATAGCAAGCCCAGCTCCTGTGTGTGCGTGCTGTCTCCATATACTCACGGGATTTTACTGCTACCGGACTTCGGAATTATTGCAGTGGACCTACAAAGTTATCAATATGAATCAATGGCAAGGAGTCACTGTGAATGCATGGAGCTCTAAAAGGAATGTGGTTGTTTTTTAAATTCAGAATGCTCAGACAGGAGAGCAAAGTGCTCTGGGGAATGATACAAGAGACTGCAAGGAGAGAAGGTGCTGCCACTTACCCGGATCCAGCTGAGGCTCTGGTAATCATAGAGACTCTCGTACTGGATGGCCAGTTCTCGGCACAGCGGGATGCCGAACTCCCAGCTCTGCGGGGCCAAAGCAAATCACACTCACAGCAAACACAATGCTACTGCCAGCTCAGCTGAGAGGAATATGGAAACTCAGTTCTGGGAATTCATTTGGTATGAAATGGCAGAGATTAGATGTGAAAATGCAATGCGATGAAACCATTTCCATTAAATAGCAGATCAATTCCTTCTAAAAGATGGGAACAGAAGCATATGTTCCGTGGAAATTACACACACATACTGCTTGTTCTGACAGTTCATTTATGAGACTGGGAACTTATCTGAAGAAAGATAATAAAACTAACAATTTTTCTTCTTGCTAGACACCCCTTCAACCCACCCCCAACAGCTCCTTTGCTTCCTGCACTAGAACTCTCTGGAGTACAGAGTTAGGGCTTGGCTCCCCAGCAAAGCGCTCCCTTTCCCAGGCTGTTCCTTCCCACTGAAAGCACAAACTCTCAGGCAGTGGGAACACTGCAATACACAGACAAAACATCCTCAGAACTGACCTGCATTACTGCAGTGAGTCAATATCCATATTCAGAAAGCCACACTCATTTCTTAAGATCCCAATCCCACACAATAAATCTCTCCTAGCACACCATACTCATCATCCCAGAGATCAGGAGAGACACTTTGGGCACACCCACACAGAGAAAGACTCTCCTGTAACCTCAAGGGGCTTTTTAGAGAGCTTGTTTTACACTGAAATCTCCTCTTCCATCACCTTTTACCTGCACAGACTGGAAGCCTTCTGGGGGAGTGGCTGTTTCTTACCATGCTTATGGTAAAGGATTTAGAACACCAAGGTCTCAGTTGAACCTTTACTGGATTAATTTTTATTATGTATTACTGGCTAATTTGCCAGTTGTTTTACTTGGGACCCTGCTGTAGTGAAAACAAAATTCATGTGTGAGTTAGACTATCACCTTAAGTTTTAAGAATATTAATAGCAATATTGTAAATTACTGGTAAGTCATTAACAGCAATTATGTAAAATACTAGCTCTTAATATGGAAACAGTTTTTCTGGTTACGGGTACCTTCACATAAAAAAGTGAATCTCTACACTGATTTAATGTATGAGGTACTTTACAGTGTTTTCCTTTAAGCCCACATTTGGAGTGTCTGTTCTCTCATCCTTACTACCACTTCCTTACTGCAACTCTTTAGCTTCAGTTAATTACAAAAACTTCAATAAAATCTTGCTAAATAAAAAATTGTATCAGAATCAATTTGGATATTCTGATAGTATTTGTAGTTTGGGAGAATGGGAGGCCTGAAGGTTATTTAGATCAAAACAATAGATACAAAAGGAAAGGAACTGAAAGGCCAGTTTCTTGACTGCTCCAAATATTACTGAGGTATTTGTGATCTCAAATTAACAGGATTTTTGCCATGGGTTGTCAAAGTCCATGACACACAAACAGATCCACTGAATTGGGATCAACAATAGTCAGTTAAGTGTTTGTATTTGCAAACTCAAACACCACTGCATTTTTTATAGGTTGCAGCATTCTTCAGAGATATTATATACAGATTTTCAGTCCTCAGCTGATCTGTGTTCACTTGAGAGGATGGAAAAGAAAAGTCTCTTCTAAAACATCTGGCTGGGAATAAATGGCTCTTTTTCCACAGAGAGTGTGAGCAGTCTTACTTCCAAATGGGATGCTGTGACTAAAGCCTGCCTAACTCTCTAATCTGTGTTCTGGACAGAAGCAGATAGCTCACTGGCTGTTTTCCCTCCAGGTGATCTGAGGGATGTAACCTTTTCATGCTCCTTTTCTGATGTCAATTAAATTAACAACATGTAACCACATCTAATTTATCTTTATACTACCTCTTCTACATGTACCTTGATACCATTCCTGTCATCCTAACTCAGGCTCTCTCTTTGTTTCAGTTTCCACACCAAGAAATTCCACTGTGCTACCTGAGTATTCTGCTGATACAAGTCGAGCTAGAGAAGTGAAGAAAAACAATACACAGGTAACTTCCTAAAGAGAAAGGGGTTTGTAGATACTTGAAAGGAAAAGGAATTAATGGGTATCCAAGTCATTGGAGCTTCAGTTTTAAAATCTGTGATGTTAATGAGTAACATCTTCACAGTATAGATATTTAATATGTAATTCCATGTGACATGCAAGTGTCACTTCCCTCTTCCAATAACTTCCTGATGTCTCCACTGGTAATTTTCCTCATTAGTGCCTTCTGTTCTGCTTACCTCTGATGTGTTTGCATGTTGTGTATTACTTGAAAGCCACATTCACAGGACATTTATTGCAGCTTTCTCCTATGGCACCAGCAACTCTCAGCTGACTGCACACAAGGGGGCACAGGTAGAGACAATCAACCCTTCTGAATGCCAGCATTATTTACTTAATTCTCAATGTGCAGATTTCTTTCGGAAATTATTCCCATGAGGGTACACAAGAGAAATTATTTTGAGTGTTTGGTATAGAGCACATGATCACAAACTAAGTGCTTTGGTAACACTGCTTTGGGTCTGTGTGCGCCCTTGGCTGGCACTAAGGAGAACAGACCCTGCAGTGCCGTGGTGGGAGCTGGTCAGAATTGTCAGTTAATAAATTAAGCAGTGAACTGGACAGAAAAGGGTTGTGTAGTTTTTGAGCTATTGCTGTGCAGAAACATGATCAGTCAGGTTCAAACCGTTCCATTCACAGATGTCTTTAACTAGAGAACTTTTGAGTTTTAACGGACAAAATTGTAACTGTGGGTTAAAAATATCTTCATTTTAAGTTATGTACTTGCACACGCTGCCAGCTGAGCCATAAACCGATCCACAGCCTAGCAGAAATCAGCTGGAAGGGGCACATGACCACTGAAGGCAAAAAGGGCTTTGGAACACCATGTTCTTTCCCAGCACAGGGCTGCTGCTGACGCTGCTGAGGGTGGGAGTCACTCAGTTCTGCACCCACTGCAGCACCCCAGGCCTGCCATGGGCTGTGCCACTGGCATGTCACAAGACACTCTTGTGGCCGGTTTTCCTCCCACTCCTGCACTGAGAAAATTTTCCTATTAACAAATGCAGAATTTTTCCACTCTTTACACTCTGCCTTGACACCCTCACTTGGTGGAAGGGCCAGGAGCAGCATGAGAAATGGAACTCTGGAAATGCAACTGAAAGACAACAACAAATCCCACTCTGCAGGACCTGAGGAGGGACCATCTCAGGGTAGTGCAGAAAGCAGCTGTCAGACACAAGTAGAGGGAAGCAGGTTTCTTCCATTCCCTGAGCTGCTCCCTGTCACACAGCAAGAGTGCTGAAAAGGAGGATTTGGTTTCTCAGCATCTTTCACTTCCACAGTCTGAGTGACATACACACTGCTTAAGTGGATTATTTAATCATTCAGCTACCATTTGTAATAAAGGAGGATTAAAACACAAATCAAGTAACTCCAAAAACATCCAGCGGGGAGAAAACCTCAAGACGTTAACACTTTATATAATCTTTTAGGAGTTTTATAGCCTAATTACATCAGTCAATTTTTACTCTCCTTCACTGTGTATATGGATTCCCTGTTTTTGTCAGAAATAAATGCTCACTTGCTTTCCATAGTGTCTCTGTCATCTTTGTCTAGTCAGACAGTACAGTACTGCAATATTTGCACAAGCCAGTAATTTATTTTTAAGTGCAGTCTGAAAACCCCTGAAAATTTCTGAAATGAGAGAACCATATGCAGTGTTGTCACAAAAGAGCAACTCTGGCAGACACGCAAAAAAAATCTTGATCACTTCCTCATAAATGGACCATTTCTTCCTTCACACAGGAATTGGACTTTTCCAGGTTCTGTAGAGAATGTTTCTGCCGTATGCAACTCCCTATTACCAGGGCTAGGAAAGAATTATCTGCAATGGCAGCATATGAACCAACTCACATTTGTATTTAATGCCACTGTCATTGCCATCACAGGCAAAATCAACCCCGAGGCACGCATACAGATGTTATCTCCCAAAAACATAAGCTGTAGGAATTTTCCTAGAGAAGGGAAAAATTTGAAAATACTCTAACAGGTGATGTCACTTTTAAGGTTCACCTCTGAAATGTTCCCAAAACGCCATGACACAAGGGACTAAAACATCTAACTCTGCAGTAATTGGAAAAAAAATATAATTAACTGTAGACAACCCGTACTCAATATATGAAATTGAAATGGATTGATTTTCTTCTTGTGCAGTGGATGGAACTGCACTTTAATTGAAAATCGCTTTAAAATAAGTGACACTGAAAGGACTTAAATCTTTTTCAATAAAGAGACCCCTATAGCACTTTGCCTGCCATTTCCTTGTGTAGGTTAAGCACAAAACAAGTCCTCAAGTGAGTCATAGCACAGCAGTTTGCATAGACAGCTACCAAATGCAACCCCACCCCCCAAAAGCTGAGGACCTGGCATTCTGCCACATCAGCTGATCCAAGGCTTGGTTTAAAGGTTTAAAAATGTTTTGGTGTTTGTCCTGTTGGCCTCCCTAACCTGTCCCAAATGCCATACATAATGAAATACCTTTTCTCATCTGTTTTTTTTGTCCAGAGAGCCAATTTGTCATGTTATAAACCCTTTTGATACAAATTTACTTCCAGACTACTGCACTGAGATGATGGCTTGCAAGCCCTAAGGCAGTCAGGAAAAGGGAAGGAAGCTGTTGGAAGAGAGAAGAAGTTGGCATACCTTCCCTTTGTTGAAGTAATGGATAATCTTACGGCACAGACCTTCCTTACGTTGCCACTCTGACTGAGATGGGTAATGCAGGAACTCTCTCAAAGGTCTGTCCTCCCACTGGAGCAACTCACAGTACAAAAGCAAAGTGAATGCAGCCTCTGTAGGAAAGGCAGTTATGGAACACTGAATCAATGACAGCAAATCAACACAGCCAATACTGAAATTCAGACCTGAATTCTGAAACAGTCTGCGATTTCTGATTTATGGTTTGAGGAAAAAAACTCAAGTCTTAGAGGACCATTAAATTATTCAATTACTTAAAATAGCAGCACACGATTTTTAGGTACAAATCTATCAAGTTTCTTTTTACCAGCTACTTGATTTAAATGCACAGTCACGTGTTCAGATCTGTAACTAGATTTGGGGCCTGCAGCTGTAAACAGAACTTGGACAACACAGCATTAGAGTGCATTCATGTTCCAAGTGCTCCCTCAGCACTGCAATGTGAGGAAATATGACAAGTGATAATATAATGGTGGTTTTGCTAATCTTCCTCTAAATTTCATTCTGCTGCTGTCTTTTTTTTTTTTTTTGATCCATCTTCTTCAAAGAACACTTAAATGTAAAATTTGGAGTGTAATGCAATAATCATATGGTCCTGCAGGCAAAACCAGACAGTATTTAACCTGAGGGAAGAAGCTGGGTCTCAGCTTCTTGCCTTCCCAACTGCCATAACTGATTCATGCAAATTTTTTCCAAAAGAATGAACCAGATATTATATAACATTGGGAGAGTTAAAAAATGCCAGGTGGATTTCAAGCAGACTGTGTGGAATGTCTCCCTCACCTGTGTAGTTCTCAGCCTGCAGGTGCATGTCACACAGCTTGTGGATATAGCGGATGTACATCTCCTCCTTGTTAATCTCAGATTTGTAGAAATTCTGTGAAAGAAAAACCAGAGTTGTTACTCTTGAGACTCTCCCTTCATTCAAGCACTCAGCAGCATCTGTGCATGTGCAAAGTTATTGAAAAGAGAACACATTCTTATTGGGAAAGAAAAGTAATAATTCTTTTCACATTCACACTGATTTAACCCACTCATTTTGTCATGGCATGATTTTTTTCAAAATGAAGGTAGTCAAAAGCTGAAAGAAGAGGTGAGAGAGGTTGTAGAACCTCTGTCACAGGGATACACAGAACACAGCCCTGAGGAGCCTGACCTATCTGGCCCTGCTTTAAGCAGCAAGTTGGACCAGAGGCCTCCAGAGGATCCTCACAATCCTCATCATTCTCTTCTGTCATCCCAATGCTTGGATTCTGAAGCTACACTTGCCTGACACAGATTCCTATCCCAGCCTTTCCCATCCCAGTTTCTACAACATTGCACAGTATCACAAAGAGATAAAGGAAACATCTTTACCATAAGGTTAACAGTGCAGCCGATTTTCTTGTTTTCTGTTTCATCTCCTTTCATACAGTCCCTAAGAAAGCAGAGCAATGTTGAAACAAACATCTGCAAAAACAGTCCTTTTAAAATAAATTTGAAGTTCTCTTATCTTCCACAATTTCTCTGGATGACAAACAACAGATAATCATATACTTAATTTTATAAAGTTCCTCTAAGAAAAGTTTCTGTATTATGACTTAAATGATGTGAGAACTGTGTGTCCCCTTACATGTTTGCATCTGAGAAGAAGCACCTGAAATGACTGTTCCTTCATTTATTACAAGCACCTGAACAAAAATCAGACAACAGGTCAAAAATAATCTGAATGCAAGATCTACTATAAAAGTAAAAAACTCCTGTTTATCCAGATGTAAGCATTTAGTCCTAGTCAAAGGGTTGGCTTCCATAAATGCAGCTCTGCAGTGTGGCATGGCACACTGAAAGATACAACCTGAGGGATTTAGACTAGATTTCTAACTTTTGCATAGGTAAGTTAAATCACAAAATCTATCTTTAGTTTCTGGAATATTTTAGAAATAATTTCTATTCAAACAATACAAAAGATTAAATTTTTAAAGCAGTGGCACAGCAAACTATTTTGAGAACTACTACAGCTACCAACTGGAAGCTGGACTCTAAGAGATGCCTGTGTATTTCCAAATTCCAATGCCACATTCCAGTTCCCTGTTCTGTTCTGGGAATGACAAATCTGCTGCAGACTGAAAATCAATTTAAAAACTGGTATGTGTTTCTCAATTAAGCATGGAAATGTGTATCTGTGTGTCAAAGCTGCCTTGCTGGCATCTGTTTATCATTAAAAAACAAAAAACCAAAACCACACGACACCCCCCACCTTGCCCTCCCCAAAAAACAACAAGCAGCTCCCCTGCATTCCCTTTAAATGTGTCTCCAGTACCTGGTTGTGCACAGTAGTTGTAGAGCAGTTGTTGCCAGGAAAAAACCAGGAGATTGGATCAAGGTGGTAGGGATAACAAAAAGAGCAAACTAAAAAGCACAGGAAAGGATTTGGGACTGCAGAACACCCAGCCTAGTCAGAGGGTTTCACCTCTAATGAGCAGCAGCAGAAGAAAAAACTATTTGAACTCTTGTCAGTAGGCTAAAGATAGAAATATCTGGGGCAGCTCTATATAGGTTCAAATTGTCTATTATTAAAAAAAAAACCCCTCTGAGTGTGTGTGTATATATATAAATCTAAAGTTAAAATATTTCCTTCTAACTAAGTCAGAGCTCAGCTGCATTGACACAACAGTCCTGCAAACTTCAGTTCAAAACTAAACCAAGGCTGCCTAATTTATAGTGAAATCTTGCCCACAAGCCACCAGCTGATGTGTCAGAGTTCCCAGATGGAAGTTCTCCAGCCCTGCAAGAGGCATTGGGGAGCACTCTTGCATTGAGCATCTGTTTTGCTGAATTAGGTGAGATCATTTCAGTGATAGAAGGAATTAATGTTTTAGCAACCCAAATAAACCTTAGTACAAAACTATCAGGAATGAGCACACAAGAATGAGAATAAGGGCTCTGGAGATGAGGATTTGGGGTGTTTGCTCAGAACCCAGCAGAGATGAGTTAGGCTTTCAGGTATGCAGCTTGATAGTCAATAAAAATACTCCCTGTAGGAATTTGGTACCATATCTTTACAGACTTGTTATGCTTAGAACATGTTACTGCTGGTGCCAGATACCTGTAGTCGAGCAGACGCTCCATGAGGCGAGTGACTGATGTGACAAAGGAGATTCCAGTCTCCCGCCAAGTTTCCTGCTCAATCTTCTCCAGCAAACTGGACATGGAAAGACAGCAGGTGAGGCTTCCAGGGAAATGGTACAGTGCATGCAGACTGATACAGACAACTTGGTTTCTCCCTCATAAAACAAATTCCAGAAGAATCACCATCTTACCTGGGATAAGGCCCAAAGAGTTGGGTTCTACTCCAGGCAGCATGAAGCAAAGACAAGGAAATTACAGAATTGACAGGAGAAGGGAAAATATCCTCACATTGCCATTTAACAGGTATGAAAAAGACCAACACTCATGGCAGTACTTGATTGCCACATTACTACCTGTAGCTTAAATACTGCTAGCAGCAGTCAGAAACTGAAAAGGAGTCCAAACCTACTGCAAGTACTTCTTTGTTCATCCCTCCATAAACTTTCATCTCTAATCAGCAACCAAGCAACCCTGAATCACAATGTATTTAAACTGGAAATAAAATCAATCTGCTCCTGCCTAGCATAGACAATACAGTGAGCACCCATCTCACACAGTGAAGGAAGAGAGAAGGCTGGAATGGGAACAATAAACATTGTGTTTAAAAAGTGAAGAGAGAAAGCAAATTTACATGCCAGTTTCCTGAAACTGGACTTCCAGTCAAAGAACTTGCCACTTCTGGGAAAGAAATTCTGTTGGGTATCACATCCTCCAAAGAAGCAAACTCTTCAGTACTGGGATGATTCACAGCTGAGGGAGCCAATTCCCTTTTCAGCAGTAGAGTTGAGACAGCAGAATTCAGGCTCAACTGTTTTTTTCACACAGCATTTACTAATTTATGGTATTTTTTCCTCAAGTTGTTTCCTCATGTTGTTCTCAGACAAGTCAGTGGCACATATAAACTAAATGGTTGCTGAAATTCCACGTTGTGTTTCTTGGTAATACATCCAATCACTATCATCTAAAAATGAGTAAAAAGCTACAGCCCTTGAATTCTTAACAATTCAGGTAACAAATGTCTTTAACTGGAGCAAAGGCACTCTATTCCTCTTGCCAGGTGAATTAAAAAAAGAATAGATATTTCCTTTCCTTTATCCCTGAAATAGATTTACATTATCTGTACACAGAAGATCCAAGACTTCCCAAGGCTGAATATACACAAATCCAAACTGAACACATTTTCATACTTCCTGAGGATAAGCACATGGGATGGGCAGGCTTATCTAGCTTGAAATGAATGAATGTGCAATTGCAAATTCAGAAATAGAATTATTGGTTCCAGCAAAACAAAAGTTTATGCCTCAAACAGCTGGTGTGCTATTAGGGGCCATGTAAAATTGTCTGGAATATATGGCTAAAATTCTGCTAATGATCTCTCTGGCTCACTGGAGTATTTAAAATTTTGGGTTAAGTTCTCTGGACTGTCAGGAGTTCAAAATAATTCCTTTTGAAATAAACTAGAAACACTCAAAATGAAATTTGGAGACAGATCAGTAATGCAAGGTAGTGAAGTGTAAAGTCAGACATAAAATCTTCAAGTTTATCTTTCTGAGTACGAATTGTTGGTGTGAAGGGAAGTGGAAATACAGGGTCACAATGGACTCTGGAGGAAGCAACTGGCAGCTGCTGAGCCAACCGAAACATGGCCTTCAAAAATAAGAGGAGGAAGCAAAGGAAAATGCTGAGGAAAATCTCCTTTGCTCTAACAAGGCCTGACTCTGTAGATAGTGCACTGTGTCTCTAAACAATCTCACTCACTGTTATCAAAAGAGAGGGGCCCTGGCTCCTACAGCAAATGAGTTTTTGATAGGAGGATGATAACCTGTGCAGCCCTTTATTAGGTGTCACAGAGAGAAGACAAAGAAGAATTTAGGTGTCTCTATTATTTTCAGCATTACTTCGCTGAGCCATTCCATGGAAAGCTGCCAGGAAGCCCTTTCCTGCCCTCCCCAAAGATCTGTGGCTGCACAGATGAGTGCCTGGACTCTTGCAATGGCCCTGCACAACACGAGGAGCACGAACTGGCAAAGCTTACAGCAGGCTGAAGAGTTCCCTGTAGTTCTCATCACCTTTTCCTTCGGACACCAGGCTGTCCAGCTTATCGATCAGCTCTGCTTCCACCTGCAGGAAGAAGCGACCAAATCCATCACTCAGAAACACTTCCAATGAACCAGTACATCAGGTAAACTGGATCCTGAACTACAGCAGAATACCCAGCACCACTGCTCTGCTGTGGTGGTTCTGCTGGTGGGTAATTGATTTGCAATCACTCAGGCATCATTATATTGGAAGATTATTTGTTCATTAAACCCCAGTTTTTAAGCTTCTCTATGATTATATGACACTTCTACTTTTTCTTTCCTTTATATAAAAGGCCACACCAGCATCATTATGTTTCTTTTACAAAGATTTTGAATACATATTAATTCCCATCCTAAATATCCAGTGTGATATAAGATATTCTGATAAAATTGATTCAAGTGCAGAAATCAGTGTATGTAACATTGAACAATTTCATGTAGTCTGAAATCTTGCAGAAAACAGAGTTTCACTACTAGTGAAGACAGAGGCTCCTAAAGGCTGAAACTATTTGCAGAAATATGGCTTCCTTTTAAAGACAAGCATAGTTTGAGCTTCTCTACGTTTTTCAGCTGCCAAATTGCAAAGGAAGTAAAGATGAGAAGAAAAAAGCAAATCAGCCAGTGGCACACAAATGGACTTGGTGCTCTTGTGGCTGAAATCATTAAAGGGAGATCTGACTTCATCCCTGAATCAGACTGTATTGTTATCCAGCCTTGCTGAAAAAACAACCTTGTTAAAACATGAACTACTGAAGAGAATTAAAAAGGGCTTGAAAATGAATTTTCAGGGGTTTTATATTTTTTTGACAAACAGCCGAATATTCAAAAGGTGAAGAGAAGCTCACAATTTAAAAAACCCTCCCTTTGTTTGTGATCTACAGTGACAACAGAAATCAGTAATGCCTGTGTGCAGCTACCCAGCATTATACTGAAAAGCACATAACTCCCTGGTTCCAGCAGATAATGTTAATGAGGTTTATTATCTCTTGTGGTATTTAACTGTATATTTCATTCTCATTAATACAGATGATTATTTTGTCTTTAACCTCAGAAAGTTACAATATATGCTTCATAAAACAGTGTGGAAATTTGCTCCACAAGTAATTTAAGAAATATTCTTGGAGCTGTAGTTTAGAATACCTTAGTGAGTATAAAAATTAAATGAAGATTATGAAGAGTTCATCTTGATACAGAAAATATAAATAGGCCCAGAAACTCAAAGGGGACTGTAGGTGCTTATTACTGTAAATTCCAGAGAAAGACTGTTCTATTGTTATGCTAAAACAGGTGGAAAGGGGCCTATGATCAAAATGCTATTGCAATAATAATAATAGTAAATAATAACAATTGTAGCAATGACGAGAGTTGAAGAGGAAGAAAAACAAGCTCCTGGTAATACTTTTCCACACAGCCTTTAATAGATCAGGTTGTGGGAAAGGTCTGCTATTCTCCTGGAATGATAGATTAGATCTGGCATTTTAATGACTGTGCAAATAATTAATCACATGAATTATGATAATTTAATGGTGATTTACTCCTTCAGAGCACTTCTGTGCAGATACTTGCCCTCAGTATTGCCCCAGCACAATGACAATGAAACACTGTCATCCGAGGACCCAGTCCAAACCCATCCTTCATTAGCAATGCTCTGCACTTCAGGGATCTGCTTTGCAGTGGAAAAATCTAAGCAATTCTCTGACCAGGACTGGGAAACAGAATGATGAAGATTTCTCTCCCTGATTTGCAATCACAGCTCACAGCAGGTGGAAACTGCAGAGCTCTTGTTGTACTTAACCCTTCCAGGAGAGCTGCTGCAATTTCTGAAAATGAAAACAGCTACAAAGTCTGTTTCAAGGCATGGTATAATGATTTAATTATACAATACCACTTCCTAGCTGCAAATTGAAGACAGAGAAGCAGAGAGCACTATTTTCACAAATACTGGCTAAATCTTTACATCCCCATTTTTGGTTCTCAGTCTGACCCATTTAATGGCTGACTAATAATCTAAGTGAAACCAGTGGGAGTAGTGACAGCCCAGCACTTACAAAATTCTTTTCCCCGTCTGTGATGTGCTGAGCACATCCCTCCTCTTCCCCATGTTCATGGGAAATGCAGTTTGCACTGGTTAAACAATCTTGGGGGTCTTGTGATAGTTTTGTGAAGTAGGTCTCAAATTTTCTATTTTATATATATTTACATGACATTTTCACAGTCAGAAACAGATCAACATCAGCTTCCAGCTGGACACTGCAGACAGACAGAGGAGGAAAAGGAAAGCTTGGGAAGTGCCCTCACCTGTTTGAAGTTGCCGTTCTTTCTCTGCTCCCAGTCCATCATGTCATGGAAGATTGGGATCATGATATTCCGGACTTCTGGTTGTGGAACAAGTGTAACACCCAGAAAGGGGCCAATCATTCCCGGAATAAAGTGAATCTTGTGCTCACCTGTACAACACAAAACAACTGTAATTAAATAAAAGCCTTTGCTATCTGTCACTGAGAAAATAGGAAACCCTTGCAATAATGACATGTACAAAGTAGTAGGCGTGAGCATTACAAAAGCAAACATTCTTTTCCTGAAAGGAATGAAAAATCAGTATTTGCTTTACATCATTTTTTGCAAAGTCTCTAAGAGCATTTTTAAGTTCACTGTGAAAGCCTTCAGCAAAAATTGTCAGTGCATTTTACTTAAAAAGGAATTCAAACTGTCAAAAGTAACCGAAGTAAAACGTACTAACTGGGGGAAAAGAGGCCGGGGTACTTACTTCTAATTTCTGAAGATTCTGAAAGGGCTGGTGAGAACAATGGTAGTTAGTAGAACACTTTTAGATTTTAAAGAACTACAGAGCTGCTGGTCCTCAGTGCTGTCTCGATTTCCTAACTGCCCTTGACTGGGACCAAATGGATCTGCTCCAGGAGGGGCCTGAGGCACTCTGCTGACAACCTCTTCTGAGCCACGTTACTGCACTGTTGCAGAGAGAAACTCAACAAAGCCTGATTTGGAACAGCATCCAGTGATAAATATCTGCATCTACACATCTAAAACTGGCTTCTCACTTCTCAGTTGAGTTTGTCCAGCATCATTTTCTGGGTATTGGATCTCTTCTGTCTTGGAGGGCCTTCTATCCTCCACACAGATCCTATGAACTGGGACCAGTTCTGGCTGTATCATTTTAGTTGTGCAAGACAGACCAGGCTTTTTCAGTTTTCTTGGTTCTGTAGTGTTCCTGACTGTTGTCTGAACTTTGTCCAACTTGTCTTGGGTTTATGTTTTTTTTGTGTTTTGTTGTTTCTTTTAGCTGTAGAAAGCAGGACTGGGCAAACTAATCTAGAATCAAGTGAACTTACGAAAAACACTGCATGGTACATTTGTAGTCTTTGGTTTCTTGAACAGCACTCCTACCTATATTCCTACACATAAAATGTTTGTATTTGGCTTCGTGAATATTTTGCAGCCACATTATCAAGTTATCTAATCTGACTTGTGTCACTCCTTTGCTCTCGTAGTGATTCACTCACCTGTTCTCATATCCTTGTATTTGTGACCTCTATCAGCAAACATTTTGTTATTTTCCTCTAAAATACAGTGCAAAAGAGAGTTTTGGTGGGAGAAGAGAACTGCTTCTCTTCAGAGAAACAAAGGATTCTGTGATGCCACAAAACATTAAAAAAAAAATTTAAAATCTGACAGAAACAGGGGTTTCCTTTGGCTTTGGTTGTCAGGTGAGAGAGGGAGACACTCACCCAGGTTCTGCCACATGCTGAAGAGCTCATAGGCCATCATCACTCTCATATCGCCGTACCTGAGGGAGAACAGAGACACAGCTGCCCAGGGAACAAAAACTGGCAAGGCAGTGATGTGAAAAAATAATCAAATTGTTTAAAAAAAAATCAATTCACATTTATGTCAATGTAAGAATATCAAACAACTTGACTAATCCCTGAATGTGGAATTGGGAGATCTTATTCATTTCCCAGGCATTTCCACATCCCAGGTTTCATAATAAATCACAGAGACTTATGGTAGGAAAAAAGTTTCTTTTTTGAGGTGGGAACCCAACAAAACATGTCCTTACTTATCCAGAATCTTCTTCCTCTTAGGTGGTGTGGCATTTTCTAGTTGGAGACTCGGCTGGTTTATGAACAAAACTGCCAGGCTGAAATAAGAGTTCCACACCTGTGACAAGGGAAGGAATTTTATAACATTACACTATAAGAGTAAGTTTTAAAGAAGTGGAGAAAGACAAACTCCTTTTCGTAATCAAGGCATAAATTCATCAATGTCTCTTCTATGGAGATACAAATGAACTCTTAAGTATACAAATGGATTATTTAAACCTTGGCAGGAACTGAAATTAAAACCCCCACAAAAGCAGTGCCACTGGGTTTTCCTCTTTGCACCAGAGCACAAGAATGAATAAACTTGGTGACTTCAGCAAACTTTTAAATTGTTTTTCTGTAGGTTAAACAGATTTTATCTGTTGAGAATCCCCAGAGATCACTTTATATAATGAATGAGAACCCTATAATTTGGTCTGTTTTCCTAAAGAAATGAGTTTTTTGCCAGCTTGGTGTGTGCACATGTCCCTAGGTGCATGTCTGGCAGCTTTTCCTTATTAACACTGAACTTGATGCCCATCTCCAACTACATGAGACACAGGGACAGCACTCCCTAGGATACTGTGTTCCTCCAGGATTTATGTCATCAGCCAGAGAGACCTCTGGGAGAGGAAGATCATGAATTCCCCAACTTCAGGAAAAGCATTGCCTGAGTTTACATTGCATTATCCATCATTCTGGAAGACAGCACGCTCCATTAGCCCCACACTTATGGAATTACTTGTTTCCTTTATGAGGGACTCAATTTTCCTGATTTGATCTCACACTATATCTGTTCTACTTCCCATCAATTCCTCAGCAGATTCCATTCCTGTCCTGTATCAGTTAGGTCATCTTCCTGACAGACACTCTAATAAATGCTGCAAATATCATCAGCTAATGCAGAGGGCAGCTCCTGTTCCTTTGTTACTGCTGGTTTGAAAAGATGTCAGAACATTTTCTGAATCAATTCTTACTTTAAAATCGAAGTCCGTTTCCGTGAAATTCTTATGCAGGGCAGAAGACAAGTACTGAACTGTTGTAACTATGATACTGCAGCCAAAAACAAAGAGAAGAAAACAAAGAGAGAACATTTGAATCTGGAATAAAACATATTACAGTGGTTGGTGGTGCTGGTTTTACTGCAGGTCCAGAGATGAGCATTCTTTGTGTAATCACTGTGATGTTTACACAGAAGGCACCGTTCTTTCTAAGCTTTAATGAACAGTTTGTACTAATTGATACATGATTATGAACCTTCACTATTATTGTAACTTTTAGCATTTAAAATCCTGTCTGTTTTGCATGGCTGGGCCATATGACCTCCAGTGAAATGGAATAATACACTCCTTTTCCTCCTGTTTTGAACAGAAAGATTTTTTTCCCCTAGAGAAGAGTAACTCACAAAGTTGGAGCTGTCCTTGTTCTTGACTATACAATGGTCCTTAATCTCACTCTCATTCAATTTAAGATTTTTGCGAGTATTTTGCCCATTTTTTATTTTTGTGTTATTGTTTGATGGTGGCTAAATACACCTGAGTGAAAGGCAATCAAGGCACGTGATAAATTGAGGAATTAATAAATGGCATGTAGATAAGGCAACAATAGTATCAAAAGAAGGGCACATCTCTGATTCACATGCAAGCAGTACTCCAGCAGCAGTGCTAAACGTAACTGTCAGTCTAAAGGTTTGTGGCAAAATTATGCCCAAGGGAACAGGTAACCTGCAGCATCTGAGGCAGCTACTGTTTCAGGTGGATTTCTTTTTTCTTACAGAACTTCCTTGAATCTTTACGCTTGAATTACTGAAATTCACTTCTTTCACTTCTCATTAGCAGGGTGGACTCACAGAGCATTCAGCTCAGCTGAGCAGGCAGCCTTTAGGAGCATTTCCATGGTGTTTCCTCAGAGTGGGAGCCCTCCAGCTGTCAGTCAGTCAGTGGGAATTCCACAGCTAGTTTAGCTAAGGAAACTAGTGAATAATTCCAGCCACCCTGTGTTCAACACTGCTGCCAATCCAAAGAGCACAGTACTTAACCCAGCAGAAGCAAGAAACTGAGACAAAATGGAGCATTAAAATGGTAGATGGCAACTGAATTGAGAAAGAACTCTTAATGTAATGCTTTGGTGTCATGGCTGGGGTCTGCTCCCACTTTTCCCAAATACCTAAGTGCCTCTCCTTGCTCAGCTAAGGAGGGATGTTTATGGGAAAAGACAGATGTTCAATGCAGGGATTCCCTGGCAAGAGTGGGAGAGGCCCATTAACACCCCTGGGAGCGGGGAGCTGGGCCCTGCCCTGGGTGCTGGAGCTGCTGGGCCCCTTGGCCCCTCACCCTCAGGGCAGCTCCTTCAGCTCTGCTTTTAACTCCTGACGCCGAGAATAGTGGTGGAGTTTAACAGACCCACGAACACACAGGTGTGGTCCAGAGTGTTACAGCAACAGCAGAACGGGGATCAGCGCTCCAGGACTCCTGTCTTGATCCTCACATCTCAGTCTGAGGAAAAACATTCTGTCCCAGGCTTTAACTGCCACAGAATGGCAACACTTTACACCTGCTTCTCTACTTACTTGCTGGTGAGCAACCTCATCACCATCCAGTCTCGAGGAAAGACACTCATCTTCATTAGGTTCCGAAACACACAGAAAATCTTCAGGAGGAACTCCTGTCACACATGGAAAATAAATTAAATATCAGCAGCAGTTGCAGGTGAATCTATTTTCTTGATTGTAAGAAAGACAATAAAGCTAAGTGTGCTGTACTTTAGCTTTGTGTTGCAAGGCCATTCACCTGGAAACATGGAAGCAACATACACTGGAATATGGCTCTAGTCCTTTTGTTTGCCTCTAATATAGAACTTGCAGCTTCTTTAAAATCTTCGCTGTTACAGGGAGATGAAAATCTTCCCTATGTGCACAATTGTATATGACGTCTCATATTATCACCCAGAGTTCCAGTGTCAATTTGCAGCTATTTTCAAATATACTGGACTCACAATCACTTTTTTAGGCACTCATTTTACTCCTTTATCTGTCCAAATTTCTTTGGACTTACGTCACAATTTGAGAACTAACCACACCTCCAAGCCCAATGAAACTCCTACACACACTTTCTAAAATAGTAACAGAAAACCCCATTTCTGGCAACACACAGCAGCAAAGAGCTCTTAGACACATTCAGCCAAATCTTTGCTTTCCAAAAAAATCCCCAAACCTGAAGCCATTTCTGGCTTTTGACTACCTGCACCTCCATGTCTGCACAGAACAACAGCGAGGATCAAACATGACAAGTTGTTGGCCTTGCAAACTATGATTTTATTGTTTTGTTTTCCTTCCACACAAAATCAAAATAGCAGAGAAAGTGGCAGAGCAGGATTTCTTCAAAACCATCCTACCACTTGGCCTTACAGGCAGGGGGGTGGGGGGTGTGATTAATATCTTGGTGTAACTGAGCTCAGAGTAAAGCATTAGAAGCTCCTTGACTTTTGGCCTCATTTTGCCTGAAGTATAACAGTGATAAGGGAATAAAATGCCTTTCCATGCTGGAAAAGGTATTGGAAATATTATTATGGCCATATTTGATGAGGGAAAAAAAAGTAATATATAAAATCTTTAGCCTTTGTGATACTTTTGGAACATACACTCAGATTATAGAGATACAACAGTTCTTATGGGCATAAAACCAAATTTCAGTTCAATGACCTTTCCACAAGTCTGACATACGAACTGTAGCTTAGATGGCTTTTAAAATATCTATTAAAATTTATTATGAATTAATTTACCAAATCATTTTCCTGTGAGCAATTTGAAAGTTACCAGAAAGGCAGCAATCTCAGATAACTATCAGCCTGAGATATACTGAACTCTGCAACCTAAAGATAAGAATTTTATCATTGCAAATCCATCTCCCTGATTTATTCACCGTCTCTATATGCACACAAAATATTTAAAAGTTGAAAGTCTATCCAGATAGGACTTCTCACTGCTTCTCCATTTCATTTGTTAAGGTACCAGAAGTTCCTGCCACATTACATTGTTCTTATTGTGCATATTTTATTGAGTGCCATGCTAAACAAAATCATTTTATATAAAAGCTTGTCTTTATTTATAGGATAATTCTGCCTTTTAAACAGGCTGTTGTCAGAGATACTCCTCTTCCCTATGGAAGTTGAGGTAAGAAGTTCTGCTGGTGTGAGATGTGCCATTTCAAAATGTCAGAGGCCTGTGCCCCTCACCAACCCCTGCTGTTCACAGAGAGTCATAATTTAAGCTGATGTTCACAAAGAAGCAGGCAGCAAGTGGAGTGGTAAGGTTACAGCTTTCCCAAAAAAGATTTCATCTGCTAGAGACATTTGTATCCCCCAAAAGGCTTGAAATTCTCTTCTGGCATAAAATCAATACCCTTTGTAAGAAAGCTCCAGTGCATACTGAACATCTAGCAAAATGCTATACAACAACTGACTTCACATTCACAGGATTAAAAAAACCCTGTTCCTCTGCCTGTGTTTTATAGGTAACAATTACCATATTCTTTATGTCCAACAACATCTATCCTGGGACTTTATTTGCTGTTATAAAGATAATTTGGTGCCCTGTGGTCTTAAATGTTTTTTTGCAACACTACACCAACGATTATAAAAGTGAAAGGAAGGTCCCTGAACAGAGTGCAAGTGGATGGGAGTGATTAACAGGGCAAGTGATGCTCGAGGGATTCCCCTCTGCTCTCCCATTCTGAGGGAATCACCCTACAAACATCACATCCTTTTGTACCTTCAGTTCATCCTTGCTTTGGAAGTTGTCCAGTAAGTGCTGGAAGTGAGTGTCTGACATCTGACGAAGCAAAGATAAAAGGCAGGAGACATATTCTCCCTGTTGACCAAATGAGAAACTCTTTCATTCAGACAATCTGAAATTTCAGAGATACAAAGCTTAACCCGGGGGAAGGTATAAAGGGAGGGGTCTGAAATGGCCCCAATGCCTATGAGGGGACAGCTGACATGCACGGAGATTGAAAGTACTGCAGGTTAACAGTTCCTGAATTACTGTTAATACAGGGATCCACCTCCAGGAGGCTCCTCCACAGATGCCGGTTTTAAAGGTCTTTTAATCAAAGTTGTAGTCTAATCAAAAATAAAGTTATTAATACAGACATAAACAAATCACCCTCCAAGCATGCAGGTTTTGACAATACCTTTTCAGGCATTTAATGTACAGTGTCTGTCAGAGGTGTGACTGCAGCTCATGCCAACAGACCAGCAATTATTTGAACTGATTGACTCAGACCAGTAAAGCAGTGACAGCTTGGGATCAGGCTGGGCTACAGAAGGTGTCTGGAAGCTTGTAAATATATGGCTTATTAGTGTTCACCAAGTTCTGTGCTGTCAAAGCTCCAGTACTGACAGGACTGCAGTCAGATTTCCTGAGTCTGGGTAAGCCTACATGAGCTACAATTACATTTCTGTAATTCTGCAAAGCAGATGCACCCTAACCAGTTACCACAGCATCCCAAAGTGTTTTCCAAAGAGGAGCTCCCCCATTTTACAAATCTGAAAGCAAAGCACAGAGAAGTTAAGCAATTTGTCCAAGAGAACAAGGTGGTGCCAACAACATCAGGACTGGGTCTGTTGATTGCCAGTCCCTTGCACAACACTATTTTTTTCTGCAACAAAGAGCAACTAATTTGGAAAATACAAAAATCCAAGCCATATCTAATAAGAACCCATATATCACTGTGCTGTGAAATGTAAATTGAGGAGCAAATACAAGGGACCATGCCTTCCATTTTATTGTTTTTCTAATTGGCTCAAGCATCTACCCAGGAGCTTTAACACAGGTTGCTCCAATAAACTTTCCAGGGCTGAACTTCACTAGGAAGAAAGATGTGCTCTTTTGTGTGGGCTGGCATGTGGTAAACAGCAGTAAGTCAAATGGCAGCAGTAAAAGGAAACTGAGATATTACTGGACATTTGCAAGCCAGTGCCTTCCTTGTCCTGTATCAAAGAACATCTCATTATCTGAGCTAACAAGGAAAGATCCAACCTTCTCTCCTGTGTGAGAAGTGCACCTTAGTGCACATCTGCCCCCAGCAGCACCGCTGAGGTTTCAGCCATTTGCTAAAAAAACAAGTCTAAAAAAAGGACGTTCTGAACAGCAGCTTAACATCCTACATTGTGCAAAAGCTGCATTAGAGACTCTGACAAACAAAAATAGACTAAAACAGGCTAGAATAGAAAAGGGCACAAATCCAGGAAAGAAGAAGGCTAAACAGCAAAATTCTGTTCTTTTTCTTATCTTCCACTGCATGTCAAAGAAAAATTTCTTCCCTGTGGCTAACGCTGGCTGCCGGGGTAAAGTGGTGGCTTCTTCCACCAAGCTCAACAGATCACTTGACTTAGGATCTGTTAATTTCTTTTGAAAAAGTATGTTGTGTTTCATTTGCCTGAAATAATCAATGACCTGGGACAGCAGCTCTCCAGGGTGTTTAGCAAAGGGATTTAACCGCAGAGCACCATGATATCCTCAGTTTTGGGGATCACAGCCTGATACTCATACAGCCCTTGGTGATACCACCTTAGGGGTGAAGCTCCAGGCAGCTCCCCAGTACCTCAAGTTTTAAGCAATAACTCTCAATCACTACTGCTAAGACAAACAAGAAAATAATCTGGAAATCCAGTAAAGCGTCCCGAGCTCCACTGCTTCCTGCAGCCCTCACTAGTGCAGGGAGGAAGGAATGGGTTCGTGGCTTATTAAGGGAGAGAGACAAAGCCCTGGGCATTCATGCAGCAGAGATGATGATGAGGTGCCAGTGGTGGTGAGGGACTGAACCAGAGGTTAGAGAAGCAGGAAATAGAAACTGATTGTTAGTTACTAACAGTGATTTCTGCTGTGCACTGCGGGCAGCGCTGCCCTCTTACCGCCTCCTGAGACTGCGATTTACTCATGATTGTGAGCAGAGTTTGTAACAGCACATCCAGGAGGCTCTCCACCATCATTTCAACCTCCTCCACGACATCTCCCTCCTACAGCAAGTGGTGAGCAAACAAACAGTTAGAAACTGGAGAGGTGGAACTGGTAAAGACAGTTCTGCTGAGTCAGCCATACCACAGGCTCGCTGGGACAGAGAGCTCCATAACAGGTTCAAAGAAGTACAATCAAATTCCTCATTGGTACCAGATCCTGTTGTTCTGTCAGTGTGTGTGTGTGTGTGTGTTACCTTGACAGTCTCTGATGGAAACATTCAGGGTCACAGCCATAAAGGTTAGTCTATAATCAAAGGTCTAGAACACAACAGGAGCAGATTATGTTCAGGAACCTTTACTCCATGGCAGTACGATTTTAGCTTATTTCCATGATACCTTTCATCTCATTCCTTTCACATAGAACCATGACTTGTAATTGGAAATACACATTGGTATGAATTATATTTAGCACCGTGAGCTTCCTACTTTAGTCAGGTGGGGAAACTTCACCACCCCCTCTTTGTGAGCATTGCTTTAAATGATGTAGTTACCATTTGAGATCAGACTATTGTGACCGTCAAAGCTGGGTGTTGAAACTCAGCAGCAATTTCCAGAAGTAAGTGGGATTCCATTGATTGGATAATTTTAGAGTATTCTTTTAATGTGAACCACAAAGTGCTAGTTACTGTCTCTTGCAGAACTATGAGTCCTTGAGCTGTGTAGAACTTTTAAACTCCAGTGACATCTAAGTTCTGGGCTTGCATGAAGAAAATTAAACAGTGTCAAAGCTGGCGAAGGCGTATGCATTTCCCCCCTCCTAACAGCAATAACACTGTGTAGTCAGGATGCTCTGAGTCACACACACAGAGCCAGACCCTCCTTTCAGATGTTCTCCTGCTGATAGCACAATTTTGTTTTTAAAAGGTTCTTTGAAAAACCTGTATTAACCTATAAAAATATCTCACTCTTCATTTTACTACATCAGTGGTGGAAATAAAATTAAAATCAAGCAGCAGATTTACCAAAGAACTGGTCTTGATTATGGAGAAGATACTACTGAGGATCCCAGAGCAGATAAGCAGCTCCTTCTGCTGTCGTAGGTGAAGGTGAATGTGGTGAAGGACTACAGGCAGCAGGATGCGCCGGGACTCTGAATGAAGGAAAATCATTTCAAATTTAAGGAAAGAAAATATTTACAAACAATTACAATGGATGGTTTTAACAAAATTCTGTGGTGTTATCATTCTCACCTTGTACTGAGTACAATAATTTAAGTGCACTAAGTTGAGGTCCTCACTACAAGGAAGAGAAACCCAGTGGTGCTTTCTATCTTCCACTGTTACCTTCATAACTTCTTTCATTCAGACCTTTATGTAGGAAATACACTCACAATCTTCACCCATTTTCCACTGAGTTCCTAAAGTTTTTTTTAATTCTGATTTTTAAAGTATATTTAAGCAATAATATAAGTATATTTAAGTAAAATTTTAAGAATTAAAGAATTACTGAAGTGTTGAGCTAAAGAAGTACTGAAGTTACAATGTAAAGATTAAAGATACTTTAAAGGAATGTGGTGGGTTTCTCACATGAGTATCCCCTCTGTTTCTCAGGCATAAGCTGGCTGGAAAGGAGGTTTTCTTTCTGTCCATGGTGAGAACAATGCAAAGTGTGATTTGAGATTTGGCAGTTTTAATAATTGACTTGATTTTTTAATGTATGTTTATCAATCTTTAGTAACTACAATTTATCTATGATGGATTAATAAACATTTCCTACCACAGGGAAACTTGTATTTGTGTCGAACAGAGTTAGAGGAATTACAGAGTATTCCGAGTTGGGACACACAGGATCATGGAGTCCAACTCTGAAGTGAAAGCCCTTGTGAAAAGCGGGATCAAACCCACAATGCTGGCGTTATTAGCACCCTGCTCCAACCAACTGAGCTAACGAATACATTTATCAACAATGCTGCCAAGAGAAATCATTACCAACACTATTGGCATTCAGCAGGGAATTATTTGCAACAAAGCCACTGCAAAAGCACCCAAGATGTTGCTGCCCTCAGCGAGCAGCAGGCCTGAGCCCCGGAGCCCTGCTCACCTGAGAAGGAGAAGAGGCGGCTGTCGACCGTGCGGGCGATGGACTGGAGCTTCACCACGTCCATGGACTGGCCGATGTGCACCGTGCTGGGCATGCTGCCCAGCGTGCCCCGCACGAACTCCGCCACCTCCTGCACCGTGAACATCTGCAGCAGCTCGTCGAAGATGGCGGGGAACGAGTTCAGCAGGGCGGCCTGTGGACACAGGAGGGGCTCAGCTCCTGCAATTCCCGACCTGCAGCTCAGAGCAGCCAGGTGGGAACGGCAGGAACACCGAGTGAAGGGTCTGCACAAAGCTACTACGGACTGTGCTGTGGCTGGTGCTCGTGGTTTGGGGTACCTGGAGCTCAGAGGGAACAAGTCACATGTAGGATAGAGAAATCAAGTGCTGCTGCAATAGTAAATCTTAGGATAAGTTGCACACATAGATACAGCTTCAAAAAGCTGTATTTTAGGATACAGCTTATAAAACAGAAAAAAATTGAGATATCAGAGAACAGAAAATAGTTCCTTTTTGTTGATTTACTTTTTTCAGTTAATACACTACTGATCAGAGAGTTCTATACCAATTGTTTGTACTAAGCAACTAACTAAGACAGTTAAAACTCTTCAGAAAATATTCTGAAGTGAAGAACCTGCTGACAGACCCTTAACCAGCTCTGCCATGTGACATTCCAGGATTTCTGCAGCAGGGGTGGGGTGTGAGTCCACGTGAAAGAGGCATCACATCATGCGAGTGTGCATGTGATCCTTGCAGTAACAGGTATTTATTTCCAGTAAGCTGGAGCTGTCCTTGAAAGTGCTTCTTAAAGTGCGGCAACAAAAAACTCTGCATGTCTTATTTCCTATTTTTCAATTAATTTCTTCACAAGACTAGAAAATTCCATGCATCACCCTATGCTCAAGTTCTGCACACTTGGTGTTCTATCAAACAACTGCCACCACCTCTAATGTTTTAAAATTTTCTCTCCCTCCACATCCTAGTCAAGCTCCATGCCTGCTTCCTTGTTATAACTGCTTAAATTCCTAGATGGTTGCTTTTTTGAACCTGCCTCACATCCACTCTTCCTGCCATTCCCACCTCCCTTCCCTGAACCTCTCCACACAAACCCCAGTGATTTCCTGCACAAGTTCAGATTTACCAGATTTCACTGCAGATCTCTGTTCAGCTTTGCCCTTCCAGAGTCTCAACCACTATCAGTATTTCCTCTTCCTCAGAGGTTTTTTTGTTTTCTCATTGCATAAACATTTCTGTGTCTCTTCCATACTGACATAACTCTCCTAATCCGTATAATCCCAGCCTCCTTCTTTTCCAAGTCTTTTTTCCTTCAACAGTGAAATCTATTTAATAGTATTAGAGCAAAATCTAAGTTATTTTTACAGTGAACACTGTAGAGCTCATTAAATTATTCTGAATATAAATTTACCTCTTTCTTCTTCCACTCATTCTCTCTCAAAGTCTAATTTTGTTACAATCAACTCAGATTACACAAACCCCCACAAGGCCTCCTGGGTGTTGTCACCTATTTGTTCCTACATACCTACAATGTACTAACAAAATAAATAAGTATAAATCATTTCAATAGCTCCTGGTACTCTTGGGAGGCAGTAACAGGCACAAATCCAGCCACTGTCTTTATCTTTGGGATAATACAAGTGAAATTACAATATTGGCCCAACAAATCCTTACAGGAGTTTAGGAAAACTTTCTGTTACTTATAAAGCAGAAGGATTTCTTTGTAACCCATAGCAATCCAAAGGAAGGCATGGGATCTCTTCAGGAAGATTTGGAGCTGTCCTAAGGTGACATCATTTCAACAGTTCCTTGAAGGGTCCATTATTGCACAACACTCTAAAATATACTGGAACATTACTCATGTCAAACTAATTGCCTGGGAGGAAGGAAATCAGTTTTACTCGTTGCTGGAAAGAACTGAGATACTGAGGCCTCTCAAATATCCTGGAGAAGAGGACAAATGTGAGGGAAGTTAGGTTTGCCAGGGCCTCAGGCATTTCTGTGGGTATTTAACAATTGTCTGGATTTCCAGAACTAATAACCAAATAAGAAACAAATGCTTGGCTCCCCTGAACAATTTGACTTACATAATCTTGTGTACACCCTCAGTACTGTCTTTTTGGTGTGTGGATGCCATAAACTGCTCCATTAATAACTGAAATATTCCACATCTCCAAGTTTTAAAGTACCAGCCACTTAAACATCAAACTCCAGTTCATATGCAGGAAAAGAGTGTTTGGGGTAGGGAAAAGAGATTAATTGGGAACATCCACAATGAAACACTTGAGCAGTCCTGGGGATCTTTACTTACAGAATTAAATGTCGGCCTTGTTGTGCCCCCACATTTTTGTGGGGCACCTGTCCCGGCTCCGCTCACCTGCCCTCCAGGCTGGGAGGCCTATGGGGCAATGGGATCAGGGGGCAACACAGTGGCAAGGGGGAAACAAAAAGTAAACTTTTCAAAGATTCAACAAGGACAGGCTTTACAAATTACAAAAGTCCAAAGAAAGAAATACCATAGTGAGAGAAAGGAGGAAAAAATTAAAAAGAGAAACAAAGAGAAAAAGGGAAAATTCCCCATCCTCAAAGTGAGTCTCCCTCTGTATTTGGGACCAACACAACTGGAAAACATTCATAAGATGCTGCTTCCATTCACCATCACTTTGTCTGCAAAATTCTGTGCACTGATTTCTCTTGTTCCTGGCTCATCTTATTATACCCACTAATGGGTGATTAAATAAAACATTAGAGCAGCTGTTCTCAAAGTCTTTCAGAGCAGCTCCTTAAGAAAGAGATCACTCCACTGGCAGCTTCCTGAACCAGCAGAGTCACTGCTTGGCTGCAACATTCACAGCAGCTGCCTCTTGGCAAAATACAGCAGGTGTTCCAAACATCTGTAATTCTGCATTAGTGATTACAAACCACCTTCATATTACCAGGGAGCTCTGGGTGCTGCATTCTGACACTCCCTGAGCAGAGGGACAACACAGCATGTCTGACATTTAAAACTTAAATGCAGGAGTATGTAATGGAGTACAGTGGTCTTTAAAACTGAACCCAAAACTCAGCAGCATCCTTACTCACTTTGAGCATTGTCTTCAGCCCACATGGAATCTTCATGAAGTCCCCTGGGCCACATTCAAAATGATGCATTAAATATGAGTATGGGCATCACAACATGTTTGTCGTCAGGCTGCACGTGATTCTGACTGTAATTTTAGCACATGCTGGAATTAAGTTTATCTGAGTGCAAATACATCAGTTGAACTTCTCACTGTGATGCTGCTGTGACTGTGAGTATTGATTTGAAGTACTGTAATGAAGGATTTAGAAATTCTTGAGGCCAACCATAAGACATAGGAATGAGAGAGACTTGAAAATGCAGTTCACTTTTGCAAAAATTATATTCTCATGTGAGAAGTCACTTCCCCCTAGTGAGCCCCCAGTCCAGCTCACCTGTGCAAAGCCACTGTCCAACACCATGAATGGGTGTCTCACTTTCCAGCATCACCAGTTTGTTGGGGGGAGAACTCCACTGACCTGCATTTAACCCCCATGTGCCCACACCTCCTACCCCTGCAGGAACAGCTGCCTCGTGGTTTGCCAGTGGGAGTGCAGGAAATAGCAAACCTGTGTGAAGATGAGAGTCTCAGAGCTCCTGCTGTCCAAGCTGAGCACAAATCTGATGGACTGGAAAAGCTCCTGGATGCTGGAGCGGAACTGCTCCTCCTCCATTCCACAAGTAGCTCTGGAGTAAAGGATCCGAGATTGGACAATGAACTTGAAAAGATATTCCAAGGCCTTAAGGAGCAGGAGAGGAAGGAGATCAAGATAGAGAAAAAGAGAGAAAGAAAAATAAAGGAGCTGTAAAGAGAACCAGGAAAGACTCTACATGCATAATAACTACATTCTTGAGCTTTAGAAAGGAGAGTGAAAAACAGGTTTTATAAGTTACATAATTCAGTTGGGGAAAAGCTACTCTTAGGCAAGTACCCATTCTCAACCAATAATCTTTGTTACTTGCATGTCCCACTAGACAGAAAAAGTAAGCATTTACATCAAAGAGACAAATCTGAGTTACATAATTTGAGGAACATTTTGGTCAAGGTAAGAAACTTCTAGTTTTCTCATGACTTGGCACAATGACTGAAGTAGCTGTTCTGTTTTCTTTCAAAATTTTGTAAATGGCATTATTTAGAACTGCATTTATTTGGCAGCAGTGACCACGAAGAAAACAGATTGTTCTGAGCAGCTGTAACAAGTCACCGCCCTATCAACAGTGACACTTCACACACCTCCTTGATCGTGGTTGTCAGCACCAGAATGCACCAAATATCAGGGACATCACACTTCACTCCCTCCCTTAGTGCTTAACAGGATCCACCAGCAAAGCAGGATTAAGGGAAGACATAATGCACAGTTTGATGATATCCTCAAAACCCAGCACAGGAAAACAACAGGCTGGAGATTCAGAAGTCATAGGCTGTACAGAAACCTTAGTGATATTTCACTCCATCCCATGGAAAGTATTCTTGTCTCACTTCAATGCTGGGAAACTGGAAGTTAATTCAAATACAAATTTTGCTCTCAAGAGATGTTTTTGCTCCCATAAGAGTCCCTCACTGAACCACCACACAATATGCACAAGTATGCAATGCTATGTTGTAAGTTTTAGAATGCCACAGCTTTACAGATACAGAATGGGAATGTGAAATTCCTCATAAAGCCATCATGGATTTCAAAATGCCATTGACTCTTACAGCCCTTTTTCCCCCCAGAAATTATGGCAACTTTGGTAATTCCCCAGTTATTATTTATACTTCTGTACTAAACCATTTGACAGTGAAGCTTCCTTACACCAAAGAACTTCATCAGGAAATAACAGCTGCGTTCCTGCCTCATTTCCAGACAAAGGCCAGTTGGTTCCCAGTGAGCTCTCCAAGGCTGAACAGACATCATCCCTGTGCTAACACCAAACCCAGCACATGCAGTGCTTGTATGAGCTGCTTTAGGGGTTCAGTACACACAACCATAATTCTCATCTGAAAGCTCATAGCTTCAATGTGAGGATTACGTTTTGCAGTGAATCAAAGCATTTATGTGTGAACCTCCATAATTCCCTGTGGAAGGTGAGATAGCAGAGCTCAAAACACTGCACTTCCTTAGCACAGACAATGAGCCCACACAGGCAGTGAACCAAAGAGTTCCCTGTGTTTGCACACATGGCTGGGATGCTAAAAACATAAACCAAGTCTTGGCAGCACAAGTCAGCACCTGGGCTAACTTTGGCTCTTGCTACCTACGGCATCACAAAAATGATGTGCCTTTGTGCCTAAAGACAGAAGTGCTCTGAGATAAAATCCCAGCCTTCAATGATGTTTGGCATGATATAACAAATCAGTGCCAAATTAAAGGAGGTCCCTTACAAACATGGTCTGTGTGCATGTTCATGTAACAGGTGAGCACCTCTGCCCTGTGACCAGCAGCATAAAGACTCAGGGAAAACCTCCTGAGGGAGAAAAGCCCTTGCTGGAGGTTCCCCGATCTAGGCAAAACCCACCTATGGTTCTACTACTGGAAGATAACTGAAGCTGGAAGGGCATTTCCTAGACACACTAATTAAGTTTTTTGTTTCCTCAGGGACAACAAAAGTGGCTGTGGAGGCATTCATGGACACTTGGCTACAGAGGTCCCCTGGGAGGCACAGGCAGCTGTTCCTGCATGCAGCTTTTGTGGAGCTTGGTATAGGGCACAATTAAGGAGCATGATGCTGTGTTCTAGGTAGAAGTGTCCTTTCAGCTATAGCTCCTCCAAGTTGCACACGAGTTTTTGAGAATTAAGAGCAGTCTTGAGGGAGATAAGAAATTTTAGAAATCCTCTAGGACTCTGTTTGCTAATGCCAGGGTTGGAAATCAGAATCCTGTGAGACAGCTGCATGTCCATCATGAATGTACATGAGCAGCCAGGAGCCATAAGAGTGCAGAGTATTCCAGCAGCAGCTTTAGGGCACTACACTAAACAGCTAATTCAGGGAAAAAGGGATACAGAGCTATCCTGTTTTCTCAGTCAGAGAACTTCTAATGCAAGGACTGTGGTGAACATATCAAAGACCACAGAAATCCCCAACAGTAGAATCTTGTACTGCTATAGACACATTAGCATTGATAATGGCTTTGGTACAAACTTGCTCCAAATGCCTGAAATAAAATCTGGAAACAAAGAAGGAAATCAATCACTTCACTGTAACGGAGAAGATAAAGACCTGAATTTGGGCCTGCAAGAGATACCTGCAAAGGCAACTGTCTGAATAAGATGTGACAGCAGTGTGGGTGGCAGAGGATGTGCTGTCAGGTCTGCACAAACTCTGGTGGTAATTTTAATTCCTGTGCTTGGAAAGGCTTGGGCTGTCAGGTCTGCAAACTGACCTCCCTCCCAGAGGGAACAGCCGTGTTCCAGGCCAGCACTTGAGAGCCCCAGTAAGCAAAGAGCTGCCTTGGAGCCTGAGACAGAATGAACCATGTTCACAAACTGCCTTCACTAACCCCAGCTGCTGAAAGACATTCCAGCATTCCTGTTGTTACTATTTCCAAACAGGATTGCTATGAGGTTCAACAAATGCAGATCACATAGAGACAATATCCTACATCTCTATTTGCTGCATTGCATAAAGCACTAATGAGTGGTTTGAGAGGCAAGAAAACCTCCTTGAAGTCATGCCACCTAGAGATTTTCCTCTCATCTCATAACTTTAATAGCTTTCTTTGCAATTAAAAAAAAAGGAAGGATAAGGACAGAAAAAAAAAAAGAATGAGAAAGTTGCTAATTTCTTGAAAAGGCATCTTTGCCCTATTTTTACCATTCCATATGAATCTGTGAAAATTACAAAGAAGATGTTTCTAAGCATGTAAATATCTACAAAGACAAAGCAAGCACTGGTACAATGCCCTTGTATTATCTGAATCCTAGCAGGGGATCTGGAAAATGAGAGGATGGCATTGGCAGTGTCCTTCACCTGGGAGAGGTTTCACCTCTTTGTACTGACAAGTGACAAAACCCAAGTACTGATCACTGCCACTGCTTCCAGTTCTCCAAGTGCCCAGACTCAGGTGTTGGGACAGCAGCCCCCTTGGAGGCAGAAGGTGCAGGTGGGCATTCACTCAAAGAAAAACATCTTCCTGCAAATTTTGGCATCTTGTATTCATGCACTTGGCACACTGACTTCCTGGCGTACCATTACAATGGTGAATTTATTCTCTGATTTCTCTGTAATAGCACCAAAACATTCCTGGTGTTTCTCACAGCTGTGCCTCCCTGGGACCTCATGCTCCCATCACAGAACCATAGGTCAGCTCCTGATACTTCAGAGCATTTCAATCCAGTTAAACACTCATTTATCTGCTGCTTAAAATACTCCAGAACTTCAGCCCGTGGCACAATGGAGCTGTGTCACAGCCAGAAATGAAGAGCAAAACTTTGATCCACAGCACCTGTGCCTGATACATTCAAAACTACTGCTGCTTGGAGGGCAAGGTGTAGCCTGCATCAATGGAGTATTCATGCACTGGCCATGGATGTAAGTCCTACTTCAGTTCTCCACAGGGTTGCAAAAGGGCTTAAGGGGACGTAATTCTTTCAATTTTTTTTGTGCAAGGGTGAATCTCCCCCTAAAACTAAAACTGTGGCTATATGTATGTATATGTATAAAAAATCTGGTTAAACAATTATAAGGAGCCACTGCCACACTACCCTTGATTCCATTTACAGCTTCCCCAGCCCTTCTGTGGTCCCAGAGGAACAGACACCAGTGCTTCCACTGGATACCTACTCTCATTGCCTCCTGGATGTGGTCCTGGCGCACGAGCTCGGCCGAGCGGTCCATGTACCACTTCAGACACCGGATCAGCTCCCTGAGGGAACACACAGTGAACAGGAATCTTCTGCACCAGTTGTGACAGTCATCAAACATTTTGATTTTAGGGAGAGATCTCTAAACCAGTCTCACTTCACTTTATTTCAGTGGTCAGCTACAGCTGTCCTTGATACTGAATTTACATAGTATTTACATTTATTTAAGTTTCAAAACCAGAAAATAATTTCTCTGTAATTGACTTGGACCACAAGGAACACTAAGAGAACATAGAAAAGATGTTACTAGACAGATAGCTTTGATAAAGGCATGGTTCTAAGACCAAAATATACTTTTGTTTTAATAAGAAATCCCAGCTCTCATCTCAGTAAGAAGCTTTTAGAAACTGAGATCACAAAGAAAATACCTGCATCTGTTTTTGCTAAGCACACGATACCATCTGGACTAACTTACAAAGGTGTATTAAACTCATGTTTTATTTCAGACATCAGACTACCAAAAAACATTTGTTTTGTCTGAAAGGGGTGCTAATTAACAGAAAGCAGAACACCTTTTTACCCTCTGAACACAACTATGCCTTCTAGTGTTGGATATTATCTATGGGTTTTTACTTGCCACTGATAGAGTATTTTTTATATTTTAATTACATAAAAATGTGAATTGCTTAAAAGAATAAAAAGAAATTATTAGCTATTTTTAATAGTTTACTGTGGCCAAAGATAGAATATGCTCAAATATTCAAAAGCAATGGTCTAAAAAAAAGAAAAAATAACACCCTGAAGGGTAACTGTTACTGCTTTCGAAAAGTCTGTCTCATTCTGTAATGCATGACTCTTTTAAGGACTAGAAAATAAGGCAGAATCTTCAAAATGACAGTAAAAATTAAATTTCTGATCTACTGAAATTAAATTGTAACCAAATAGAACACCTTATGTGAATATCTGTCTGCTTTGGAAAAGGCAATTACAACTAGTTCTCTAAGCTTTCACACAAGTCATGTATCCCAACATCCTTAAGAGAAGGAATGCACATGCTCTTGGTAGCTCATTAGTACAGATTGATAATGAGCTGTTTCTGAGTGTCTCTTCAGTTAAAAAAAAAAAGAGATTTGCCAGTCCAGAAGGGCAAGAGAAACCCCCAATGTGGCCACGCTCAGCCACTGGTGACATTCGGCAGCTTTTCCCTACAGCTGTGCTGGAAAAGTTCCGTGTGAGTAGCTCTGCTTTTGGGGACCCTTGCTGCCAGGAAAGCTGTGATCCTGATGGTGCCACCATTCCCAAGCTTGGTGATGCCACCTCTCAAGGGGAGGGACACGAGACCTACTTGTAAGCCAGAGCTCCTGCAAAGTGCTTCTGGATGTAGGTGTCCATCACGGGGCGGAAGTGGAAGTACTTGCTGTCACGGAGCAGGTTGATGATGAACACCTGGGGACATGGCAAAGGGAAATCAAGGATTTGCACATTGCTGCCAAGTGTGTACAAACAAGTTACCCAAGGTGAGGAGCATTCAAATGCATGAGCTGCTTTAAACAGTCACTGTTGTGTTATCAGGTATTGTTGTTTGCTTCTCCAGCGTGAGAGCAAATACTGCTGCCCTGGATGTGCTGAGGTCAGCCTGCCCTCCTCACCCAAGATCATTACAGAAAACATGGCTGGATCCAGCTGAGTATTTCACATCTGATGGAAGCACAATACTAGCAACACGATGATAAGAAACTTAAAACTCACTGAGTGTGAAATAAATAACAATCCAGCAGCTTACCAGAGACTGAAAGACCAACAGACCATACTTCTCTGTGTTGTCATCCAAAACTACAAACAACGTGTCCAGAATATCTTGTAGGAACTAAAATGACATGAACAAAGAATTTCAACTTAAATTGTATTTGAAAGGTTATTTCTCCCCTGCTTTAATTAGTTCATACATGTTAATATCTTTGTGAAACACTTGCCAAGGACAAATCACTTCAGGTTCATCCGTATGATGTGATAGACTTTAATTTGTTTTTACTAAGAAAAATGTTTCTCTTTGCAAGCAATATTTTCAAACAAAAATTATAGAAAAACAAAAAATAAGAAATATATACTATATGCCTGATTTGTAATTTTGACTGAGTGTTCCTCTCACTATAAACTGACTGGAAGTGCTGCCTGACACCAGTGGCAGAACAACTCATTCTCAAATCACTCGAGTCTCAGGTACTGTTCTACAGCAAATCTGAGGCTGGGCAGTATTTTAAATTATGTTTAATATTGAAACTTTTGTTGTATGACAGAAAGTAAAGCTTTTCTAACAAGCATTAATTGGGGAAAGTTACATGTTGCCAATTGCTTCTTTCACCCTTAACTCCACAGCTTGTTGAGCACTGACAGTTCAGTGATTTTCTTTCTGAAAGCAGTCTCCAAAGGGATGAGTGTGAGGGAGAATGCTGGAGATTGTTAACTGCACATTCTCTCATGATTTTTTAATCTATTCTACTTAAATTTCTGATGTGGACAATAAGAAATAAATTATAACAATTTATGAAGTCCCTGAAATGATAAAATGTCTTTTTTTTCTGAATTATTACATTCTGTTCTTCATATCCCAGTGCCAAACGACAGCTGATTTATGGGGAGAATCAGTTACTTCTGCCTATGAAATAATTCAATCCATATCTTTCTTTTTCTCTCTATAAAAAACAGATACTTGTACTGCCCTACAAACAAAGTGTACAAAACATGACATTCTTGAAGAATTCCTGTATAAATGGGATTTGTGCTCCCCTGTTACTGTTACTGAGTTATCATGAAGAGCAACGTTCCAGATATGGCAACACTCAAATGATTTACAGTGAAGTGGCTTTAATGATAAACTACTTATTAAGTGATGGGATTTGTCTTCAGTTTCTTCTCCTTGGCTGTTTGTGTTAGAAATCAGCTTTTACTTACAGATTTATAGAAATAAATCCTAGGGAGAGTTCCCAGCACACCTAAGGTTATCAGAGGCATATCTGGAATGCACTTTTATTTGCTGAGACCACAAGTATTCAAATGCAGTTGGAAGTTCCTGGGACCTGAGGAAGGTCAGGCCACACAAGGATTGTCATGCAGAGCAACAGTGGTTACAAAACCTGGTGAAATGATGAGCTGGCAGACAGAAAACTGGTGCACTGCTGGCTGGATGCACCAGAAAGCCCCTGTCAGTGGCTGTGTCTGCACCAGCAGCTGTGTGGGGCTGCAGACTGGAACTACTGGTGCTGAGGACCCAGCACATGTGGCTGAAGGAATTTGACTAAGGATTAGCTCTGCTTTGATCCCACAGACTGGCTGTGCACTAATTTCTCAAGTGTATCTTCTCATCCAGTTTCACATCATAATAAAATCCCAATTCATACAGGGTGGAAGTTCAAAGTGTGAACCAAAAGGCACAGCAGGAGGGAGCATTCAGAAGAGCCCTGCAGGTCTGAACTCAGTCTGTCACAGATATATCCAAAGGCCGTTATTTCATGTAGTACCTTAACAATCTCCTCGCCACTGACATGTCTCAGTCTTCCCAGAATATCCATCACTCGATCTGGATAAGCCTTCCATTTGAGCAGGGCAAGCAGATCCACTGCAGAGAGAGGGAGGAAGAGCTAGAACCACACACAGAGGGAAGAATGGCAACCCCAGACCCGTCAGAGATTCATCACTTTGCATTCCACATTTCTTGGGAAATGACATTATATATATGTGTGTGTATATATATATATATTTTTTTTTATATATGTATATATATTTATATATAAATATCATGGAAAACAAGAACAACAATATGGAGTGAGTCAATCCTGCTAATGGAGAAAGGAATGGAGGAGTGGTAAAGTGCTTTAAAAAGCACTGTGTGACTTGACACTGCACTGTGGACAATCACTCCTCCTGTCTGCCCGTGCTTTAGGGACGCTGCTGTAAAAAAATCTGATTTACTTAGCAACTCTGTAAAAGCCAAACAAAACAAACTTTGGATTGTGCAGATATGCTAACAGTGAATTTTTTTGCTCTCTTTCCTAATTCCTGCTGCCTTGGGCAGTTCTGAGGGATCAGCAACTCACCATTCTGGGTCAGTTTGGTAGAAGAGAGCTGTGTGGAGACTGAGAAGGTCTCTTTGGTGCTGCGCTGGAAGATGAGGCTGGAGGGGATGTTGGGGCAGCCGTTGTAATCCTCCTTGCAGCAGGGCAGCCCCAGGTACAGCGCGTGGTTGTTGAACGTGCTGTTCTCATCACACTGCGGGGACAGCACAGGGACACAGCTGTACCTTGCCCATCTCATCACACGCCCACAGCCTGTCAGCAGTTGCCCAGCAGTGCTTGTGTTGGGATTTTTGTGGGTGCACACCAACGCTTCTAAGGAAAAGCTGTGCTTTGGGGCCTGGACATGCCCAGAACAGACCCAGCTCTACGGAGTGGTCTCCAACCACTGCCTCCTTAGAACTCACCCGTTCTTCCAGCTGTAAACTAAGTGCTGCCGCCTGAAAATTGTACTGAACAAATAGACCCATGTGAATCAGCAGGAAGGAAAAACCCCAAAGCCCAAATCTCTTGCTGCAGGGCTGCCAAGCTGTGGCACTGCAGCATGAGGCATTTGAGTCCAGCACAATGTCATCTTACAAAGGCACAGAGCAACGCCTTAGGCTGGCAGAAGTGCTGAATGCTCATGAACACCAGCGTGTTGGAAGTCAAAATGGATGGGATTAACAGCAGATAAATCATCATCATCTGGATGGAAAAGGTGAGCTGCACCTAGAATAGAAGGCTCTATCCAAACCATGTGATTCTGAATGTATAAAATTTTGAAACTACTATTAATCTGTTCCTCGCACACTTCTGGTAAGGGGGGAAAAGGATAATGTAATGACCATTACTCATTTAAGTAATGGAGTAGAGATGAGCAGTGAAAAGTCTGCAGAGAACTGTTACCTTATAAACATAAAGCTCATGGATATCGTCCGACAAGGTCGTGCCATCATCTCTCATCAATGGGGTGAATGCAAAACCAAAGAGCTTCTTTTCTCCCTTGTCTTTTGCTGCAGATGAGATAGAAAGAAGGAATTGTCTTTGTACATACCCTGTCTGTCAATATATACAAGATTACTCACCAACTTCTCCACATGCCTAAAAGAAAACAAGCAGCTTACAGAACAAACAACTTTTCTAATTCTAATTTCTTTTTTCTAATTCTGTATAAAGGACTGACAAGCTTCAAATCAAACACAGACATGCCAAACAGCAAAATCTAAACTGTTTATCCTCCAAAGAAAACATTCTACAGAAAAACACAACAAAAGAACAGCAGGGACAAACATCTACAAAGTGCTTTGCCCTGCACTAATCGTTCACCATGTTTTTAGTGCCCTGTGTGATAAATTCAGCAAAAGGCTGCTTAGCAATGCCCCTTCACTGTATTTCAGGCTGGTCTCTCTTTCTTGCTTTCACCCAGTGACAGCCTCGTCCAGATTTAAACTGGCAGTGGAAGGAGCTGGGGCCTTTTGGATTTGCCCTGGGCAGGGGGCACTCACTGGAGCAGTGGCGGAACTCGAAGCGCAGGTGGGAGCCCCGGAACCTGTCGATGGGGATGGGCAGCTTGATGATCTCCCCCCAGCGAGGGCTGTTGTTGTGGTACAGCACAAAGGAGTGGTAGGCGCTCCTGCTCGGCTCCCCGGAGCCCAGGCTGATGCAGTCCTGCCACAAAAGAAAACAATCCAACATTAAAGGCATCGCATCACCACCCATGAGTCATTTGATTACCCACTGATAACCTTTGTATAATTCATGGCTTTCTGTAGACATAAAAGAAGAGTCAGAAGCAGGAATTAGACACAATGAAATGTGAAGTTTTTTAAGAGATCTTCAAACTGTGTTTTGGGTCAAAGAGAGACCTGTGATACCAGGTGAATCCCAGTATCTTAAGTTATTATTTAAGCTATGTTTTCCATCAAGTACTGAGTCGATGCAATAAGCACCTAAGTCCAAATATATAAAACTGAGTCTGAAAAATAGGACGCAGTAGCACCATCACTTGTAATACTGGCCTTCCCTGAAAAGATCCTTTAACCGGATTTCTGCTCCAGTATCTCAGTTGAGAAATAACTGACCTTTCCAAGCTCTTTACAAATGGTTATCTTTCAAAACTACAACCACCCAGCCTCACCAAGTATCCCAAAAAATTCTGGTCAAGTTACTTCCTCAGTGGTAAGCAAAGAATTTGTGTGTAATACTCATCACCTAAAAACATAATTGGATCTAAGCTTCTGCCTTCAGATATAACAAACTCAGAGATCTTGTCCAATATATGTATTCACAAAAGACAGATGAAGAAAAAGATGAACTGGTATTGTTTAGAAAATAAAAAAAATCCTTGGAATACAAGTGAAGGAAAATAAGATAAATATTGAAGTCCTGAAATAAGGACAGTAAAAGCTCCTTTGTGATGCAGACATGGAGCAGGAAGCACATTTTTTATGTATCAGCACTAACCCAGGCTCTAGACCCAGCACTTACAGAGATCCAGAAGATACAACATCTCATAAAACCAAGGAGAAAAAAAGACAGCTTGGAGATTCTTCACTTTTAGCATCTCCAAGGATAATGAGTCCAGGAAGAAACAGAAGCTAAGCAGAGCCAGAACAACACACGTAATATAAATTCTGATGTAGAAACCCCCCAGGGAACAGTATGATGACAAGCAGAACCACTGGTCATTTCCCAAAGGCATCTCTAATTTCTATCCCTAGAAAATACCAGAGATGTTGATTATTTAAATCTGTAATCATCTGCCTACCCAGTCAAAAATATCCCATTAACCAGTCACAGTTAGTTCAACCTCTGTCAGTAATTTGCTGCCCTTGAGAAAGTTAAGAATTTGTGAAAGATCCCAAAAGGGAAGAAAAGCTCTCTGGAATTCTGGGATTCAATGCAAGGACAGCCTACTGGGACAGAGACTCACTGCAAAGGCTCTGATCCAAACTGAGTGACTGAAGGCTGAACTCACCCAACTCAGTCCTCTCAAATAATCCTCAGCAACCTCATGGGATGAGCCACAACCCCACATTTTTTAATACAGCAACAAGAATTAAGTGCTGCAGATAACAACAGGTTAGTAGAGAGCAGTGCCAGTACTGCAACCCAGAACACCTGTAAGAGCCCAGTTCTATTTTGTCCCAAGGGTAACTGGTTGGACTTCAACACAGCAATTCCAAAACCTTAGCCTGCATTAGGCTCTTAAGAGAAAACAAAACAGTATTTCTATTTCCTCTGCAAGGTACAGTAAAAATTCAAATTTTAATGGGAGCTTTTTTTGTCCCCTCAAGAAGCCGCCTGACAAATGGCCAATCTTTGACTGCAGATTCATGGTATGAACTTCAAATAAATGAATAGTCTCTCTTTCTGGTTGTTAACTTAGTTCCTGTGCAGTTATACTACAATCTATAGTCTGAGGAGGGCACACTGGTAAATCTTTAATTCTGAATTCTGATCTGCAAAATGCAAACATCAAACTAATCTCCAGACACCTGGTGACCCTGAGACCCAAATATGCAGGGGAATTAGAGGGCAGAGGCAGAGAAGGGAAGTTAAAGTAGAAAAACTATCAGGAAATATCCACTGTTAAAGGTGTGCCTAGCAATTCATAGGCTATTGCTGCTACTGGAACAGAAAGAAGAAAGAAATGAGAAATGTGTCAAGGGATTTTTTTTTTTTTTAATTTTTCAGACTATATTGAAAGATACTAACAATTGAGTGAGACCATTTTGAAAATGAAATACTCATTTTCATTTTGAACAGCACTACATTCTGAAGGTAATTTCACTTCTTTCAATAGGACTATTTCTGGAGCAAGACCCACTCAGCAGCAATGAGGAACTGAGAAAATTCTCATTAATGCTGTGCATGGTTCTGCTAAAGGCTTCACAAAGGCACAATTCAGATTTGGATGTGCTGCTGGTTGGGAAAAGTTTAGGGATTTTACTCTAATACCAGATGAAAACTCTGGCCATTTCCCCCTGTCCTGTGTAACTCTGCACCCACTGTCCCTGTTGGCAGCTCTGCTGCAGAAAGGCCATGGGGCAGGAATGGTGGAGGGTATTCCAGCCAGGGACAGCAGTGCTCCAGGGTCAGTAGCTGAACTCCCAATGTTCTGCCCACATTCAGAGGCATCATGAAACACCAGGAACCAGAGATCTCCTTGACACAAACCAAATGTCTTTGCTGCTTTGACTGCAACCATACAGAGGAGCAATACCATAAAAGCTGGGACAGAGTGTCTTTTAAACATGTGGCTTAAATTTCAAAACCCCACAAAGATCCTTTGTACCTAAAGTCTCTCCTTTATGGCAAATTCTAGAATGGTTTGGGTTGGAAAGGACTTTAAAGTTCATCTTGTTCCAACCCCCTGCCGTGGGCAGGGACATCTTCTACCAGACCAGGTCACTCAGAATTCCATCCAATCTGGCCTTGAGAACATCCAGGGATGGGGCAGCCACAACTTCTCAGGCCAATCAGTTCATCTGATTCTTTTTCTAATTGGACTGACCCTTTACAGTGTTTGTGCCATGCCTGTCCCACTCTTCCATGTAAAGCCCTGGTGTACTTTACAGTACAGGCAAAGACAAGAAAAACCAACTTCAACTCTGTGAATGACCATTCCAACCAAAATCACTTTAGTTAAGCCTGATAATGTCTAGAAATGATCTGGCTTTTGTATATCATTCAGCACCATTATGGTGAATTGGCCACCATTATGTACGTTAGCATTTGAAGATGCTGATTTTGCAGTTTGAGGGACCTCTCTTGGTCCTCAGCAGACTCTGTGAAATCAACTGATGATTAAAAATTTGCCACTCAGTTTGAAAAGTTTAGGCAGTTGAACAGAAAAGGACTCTGATCTTCCTGCAGCAGCTCTGAGCACAAACGAGTTCCTTACAAGAAATACACTTTACTTTTAATGAAACCACAAGCAGTTGTACTAATAAAAGTTCTCCTTTCAATTAAAACCAGAAGATCGTGGCAATGTGTTTGGTACACAAACACTTTTAGGTGTTTAGACTCTCCCCAGTAATGGCAACAAAGCTCATTTTATTGCAGTGGAGGTAAAAGAAAAGGTAGGGGGGAGTTATTTCTGATAGCTGCTCATGCTGAAATACTTCCTGTTTACTTCTCTATATTCACAACCTCCCACCCACCTCCTTCTCTTCAATAAAACTAAAAGAATAGAGGAGGTAAAACAGGAAACATAAACAATCCCCATCCCCAGCTGGAATGGAGCCAACCCAGGGTGAAATCTTATTCCAAGTTATTTTCCAGAACTCCATTCAGTACTGTAGCTCAACAACTCAGATTTAGAAGTCTCCCTTGGAATCACATTTCAACGTGTTGTATGACACACATTATTTAATTTTAGATATGCCATATACTCCTCAGTTCTGATTACAGTTACTCTAAATTTTTTTACTTTAGCCACTGACATCACATTTGGAAATCACACAGGCTTTTCAGTTTATGAGTATTTTCTCCAAGTCTTCTATCCCATATAAGGGAAGTGCTCCAAATCCTTACAAATTTATACCTGACCATAATATAGAGCTTACAAACTTCACAATAAAAAAAAAAAAAAAGAGAGAGAGCCAGTTTGATTTTAGCTCTTCCCTTGCATCAGAGACTCTGGAACAAGAGGATGTGTCCCTGGAGGCAACACCTGGGGCTCTCAGGGAAAGGAGCACTCACCTTCAGGATTTCTCCATCGGCATAGAGCACGTACATGGTCACCTCGATGTTCTTCTGCACACTTTTGCCACCCCTTTCGAAGTCCCCCTTCTCCAGGGTCAGGTACAGGTCATTCCGGATGTCACCTGCAGGGACAGAGTGGAGCCACAGCCTTAAACTCCACAGGGACACCGGGGCTGTCCCAGCTCCATTCTGCAAATCGTTCTCTGTGTTCTGCAAGACGATGGCTGATGCCCAAATCATTCCAAGCAGCAAGTTAATTGTTAATAGGGATGAACAGTTTAATATCAGTGCATCAAATCAGACCATTGTTAGTAATGCCTTTAATAATGTGAACTCAGGATCAATACTGGCTTTAATTGTGTAAGTGGGGAAGGGGAAAAGAAAACCTCTTACTGCTATACTTTGCCTTGTTAGCTGAGCTGGAAGTGTCAGGCTAAGCCTGACAAAACATCCTTAGCTTCAGACTTCCTATTTCCAATATATTTTAAGAAAAATAAGTATTTTTGTGATGATCAGCATAACATTATGTTCAGTTAGCCCTTCAAGGACTGTCTATATTTTCAGAATTTCCTTTTATCATAACAACAAAATAAAAGCAGCCTTTTTGGGAAACTGGTCACAATTCAATTCAGATGGATTAAGAAGGAATTATAAATGTAGTTTTTGCTAGATTTCTGGCTGGCCTCTGGTATCCATATGTATGGCTATATGAAAGCAGGCAGTGTGGACATTTGCCAGCTTCTCACTACGTCATTTTCAGGAGCTTTCAGACCAAATGACTATATTCAGAAATAGAAATGCTTGTGTCTCAGCATCTTGTTATCCTGAATTTCACAGACTCTAGCTCACTTGGTTTGGTTTTATTTTAGAATCTGATTTGGGAAACTGCTTTCAAAACTAAAATGGTCAATTCTAGGGCCTACACCAAAGGACAACAGGTAATACCTATTTTTCTGTAAGATTTAGATACTTGTCACCATTTTATGATGGTTCACACTTGACACTTCTTTTTATCTACTTGCCAGAAAGGCAAACATACTAAAGGGCAATATATAAAAATATCCAAAAAATTAAAATAAAAATTTAAACCCTTTCAAGGCAAGTATTTTGTTAATCGGCCTCAAGATACTAAATAACAAAGTAATGGAATGGTTATCCAGCAAAGCCGAGACTCCTTCAATGTCTGACTTCTTCCACTTGGAGAAGCTGATGCAGTTAAATCTGTGTATTAATCAGAAGCACAATGAAATAAGGCAGCATTTGCTTTCAGGCACTGAGGGACATCCTTTTGTGCCCCTCAAAGCAGCACTTCAAATTCTTCCTCAAGTCTATAACCCCACAGAACTTGTTCCTTCATCAACTGTAGGGACAAACAATAGAAGCTTTCAGTCCTGCCTTTACTTTCAGTTTTATTTCTGGAGATAAGTACAAGGCTTTCAGCATGGAAAATCCAGCTCTGTGGCTGCCAGTCAGTACTTCCCACTAGGAACTCCCTGGGAATGGGAATCTGTGTGCAGAACGTGCTCCCTTTGCCATGAGCCTCCCTCTCCTGTGGCTTCAGTGCTGGGAACACCTCCCAGCCAGAGCTGAGCTGCCAGGGGTCATTAGAGAGAAAAGATGACAGCAAGGGCCTGGTGAAAGACCCCGGATATTCCATCTGGCTTTGCTCATCAAAGCACAGCCAGCAAATGCAACAATCCACAGGCCACAATAAGAGAAAATTATCTAGGGGTTCCAAACCAAGCTGAGCTACCTCTATCCTGATTACAGGGATAGCAAGGAAATACAAAACTCATCGCAAAATATGGTTTAAGTTGGACCTTTTGTTGTGAAAATCCTCCTGCTTAACAGACTCCATCCCTTTTTCTCAGTGGTTGGTACAATTAGGAAAAAAGTTTCAATTTGTATGCTGTAAATCTTAATAGAAATTAATGGTATTCACTATAATTAGCATTTTGGAGCTCCCTACTTATGACCTCTTTTCTGGAAGGCAGTCTGGCTACACAAAGTCTAATGTCAGATAGCAAATCATTTTCCAGCCTAAATAAAAGGCAGCATTTGGTTATATATAGCATCTTATCTTCTATTAAGCTTAACAGGAGGGATATTACTCCACTAATTAAAAAAAAAAGCCTTTGGGGTGGGGTGTAGAGGGATCTTAAAACCAGTGGATTTGCATAAAAATTAAAGGAAAAAAGATGGGAAAAAGTATTACACTGAAGTATAACAGTGCATCTTCACTTGTAAAAATAGTCTATTGGATCTTTTAAAAATAGAAAAAGTCACTACATACAGTAAAAATAGGAAGTAAATGCATCTAACAAAGACAAAAAGCATTTAACCATCAGGTATGGTGATTATTTTGGTGAAAATCACCTTCCTACAAGGAGCAATCTCCTTTTCCCAGCATATCACTTGACCTGAGGTCTCACAAGCCCTTTTTTTTCTCCATTTGCTTGTGGTTTTGAGGGATTTGAGCTCTGATACCCCAAAGGGCTGCACAGAACCCAGTGCAAATGCTTGAGCACAGAGCAGTTTGTGGCAATCTCTGCTCTGAGTGTGCAGGGCCAGAGAGAATCCTCAGCCCCATGTGGAGCTGGGCATGCAGGGGCAGCTGGCAGTGCCTCCACCTCAGGGGCATCAGCTCCAGCCTGCTCTGACAGTGACATGCCAAGGCAGCAATCTGGGCACACAAGGCTTTGCCCAGATTAATTCTATTAGAAAGAGAAAAAGAGGTTAAAAATGAACTTGTTTAAGACATCAGACTGTTCATGCAAATGACTGCACAAACAGCCCTGTGCTTGTGACAGCAAATCCTGCATTTTGGGGCAAAACCAGGCTGGTACCTCAGCTTGGACCACAGAGGCCTCAGGCCTTCCCAAACAGCAGCACAGAGCAAAAATCTGGGTGAGCTGTGGCCTCCCATCAGAACAGGAATAAAAAGTGCTACAAGGCCAGTGGGCCATGGGTATTTATAGAGCAAAGCCTGCTGATGTCATTGTAAGCTGAGGTCTCTGTGCTGCATGGCTGTCAGGGATGAACTGAAAACCCCACAAGAGTTTACAGAATGGCATTTGTTTCAAAGCCCATCTCTCTACAATTGTTTTCCAGTTAAAAACAAAAGTAAACTTCTTTTTAGCATTATCCATGCACTTCTTATATACATGGTTACTGACATTAATTCTGTATCAAATGCCTTGAAAGACAGTATTTTCCACAATAATATAAAAAAAATCATTTTCTGATGTGTTATGGGGCTCTTCCTTTATCAACTCCCTTCACCTTTATTGGGGTTTTGTTTTGTTTGTAAGTTTTAACCTATTTACAAAGCCTAATGTCCAGTGTACAGTTGTTTAAATGATAAATCAAGTATAGCTTGGGGAGGTTCACTTGTATTGAAAGGAAATCCTTTCTCATACCACCTGAAACTCTTTTAATGGTAATGGGGGCAAAAAGGAGTGGTGGAGAAGGCTACATGAGCCAAATATTGATTTTGCATTTGCAGTATAAAGGAATGTACTGGAAGACTTCCAAATGGTTATTTATCATTTCCAAGACTTAACAACCTGAAGCAGCCCAACAGCCACTTCTTGTCTGGTCTCCAGCAGAAGAAATGGGAGTTTATCCTGACAGGGTGTGCAGGTTTTCCACTGGAAGACTGACCAGTTACTTGTACAGCAAGGTAGTAACAATTTACAGGAACTCTCTGCACGCAATCAAACACTTCTTTATTCAGGGATCCTAAAGATTTTGGACACTGAGGACAGGAATGGTCCCTGTTTTGTGCAGGAGAATACTGTATCAAAAAAGGGTACATAATTCACAGAAGTTTCTACAGGAGAAAGACACAAATTTCTGATGACTCAATTCTAACAACTTTTTTTACCTGAGCTGTCATTGTTTTGGGACTCCGTGGACATGCAATATATCCCTGTTGTTAGCTGGGGAAAAGTGGCAGCTCCCAGCAGTATGCATGTGTAGGTGTAGTTTCAACTAACTTAGTAAAATAGCTTTTTATCCAGAGAATATTGGATTTTTTAAGCTGAAAGTTTAGTCTTTTACAATTTAGGCAGCAACGGGAAAAAAAAATCTAAATATTAGTGTTTAGGTCTATGCTTAACAAATAGCTGAGCTGGTCCTATTCACTTAGGGCCCCACACTGTGATGCACTGCCTGCTGGACTCTCTAACACCCCTGGGTTTGGCAGCTCTTCAAAAACAGTGCCATTTCACAGAAGAGTGAGTGGGCAGGAAAGATAATCAGAGTATCTTCCACAATGGCTTCTGAAGAAAACCCAAACCCGTGCATTTATGTCCCATCTATCAGTGAACAACCAGAGCCAATCAGCATCACCCCCCTGACCTGAGCCAAGTTACAGCAGCTCAAACTGAGGACTTGGGCCAGCAAGGAAAAGCTTTGAAGCAAAGTATAAAGTGTAGAGGATTTCAATTCATGTGCAGTGTTATCACGTGTTCTGGCTGTATTCATCCAAGCTCTTTGCAGGGGGACTGCTCTGCTTCCTGCCTGAGACTGACATTATCCCACACATTCCCTCTCTGGATGGCTCTTCCCTGGAAGCTGCTGCTGCTTTGGAGGGGGCAGTGATGAGACCCTGATCTCAAACAGCAAAACTCCACCCTCACCTGGAGCTGCAGCTGCCTCCCAGTGCAAACCCACAGCTCCCTGGGAAGGGCAGGGACTTCAGCACAGCTGAGGCTGACAGAAGCAGCTTTGTGCTCATCACATTGCTCTTCCAAACCAAAGGGACAAGGACAAACTGGCCAAGGCTCAGGGGGAAGGGTCTCCAGCAGCCCTGTCCTGCTTTCTGGCTGCCCCCTGGGACTTGTTCCCAATCTCATCCTCCCACTGTGTGATTTTGCCTGGCTTTAACAGTGACATCCCCTCTGACAGCCCCGTGAAGCCCCTCCATATTCCCACTGCATTCCTGGCACTGTCCCACACTCTGGGGATCACATTCCATCCATCTCAGCAGCTCATTTCTCTGTCCCCTCACCAGCCAGGCAGCAGGCTTTTTGTAAGGCCTAATTCTCGAAATAGTTACAGTGAGCAACTATTAAAATAATTGTGAGCAATATTACAGCAAAAAGGGGAAACAAAGCTTTTATCTACTGCCTGTATGGCAAATTAAATTAGCTTTTTTTTCTCTAAAGAGAACATTATGCAAGTTTCACTCCGTGTGCTTCTCCAGCTTTCACTGAGCAGAACACAATTGTTTCAAAGAAAAGGGACAAGCAATACTTATTATGTTATTTGCTACCCATTGTTTGACTTCTATGTATAGAAAAGAATTTATACAATGCCCTTTTTAAATGCAGTGATTTCCCTGGAATAGTTGCCTTTCAGCAGTAGGAAGTTGTTTTTTAATGCTTTTTGTCTCCTCCAACTTTCCATTTCCACAAGTTTATTTATGACAATAATACTTTTTATTCTCCCTGTAGACACTTTTTGGTGATTATTGTGACATAATTGTCTTTTGGTCTCGTTAACACTCTTGCCATGAACATTCTGAGAATGGCTGATGGATTTTACCATGTCCTTTCCTTAATGTATTTTTGCCATGACTTTGTGCTCATGGACTGAACAGATGCTGAGATGTTTCTCACCTGTTTCTGACTGATTCACCTGTCACAGTTACTAAATTTGCCTGAAACCCTGTGGGTATGAAGAGAGACAAAGTCTCCACCTCCCTGTTACCAAAGTTTCCCTGTGATGTTATGATTCACTGTCTTCACCAATCCCAACATTCCATGGAAGAGATGAAAATGGAAAAAAAGCAAGCAAAAAGCAGACATTACACAGAAAAGCAGAAACTTACACCCAACAATCTTCATCTCTGCATCAGAAACAAAGGGGAGAGAATAAAGGGAAAGGAACGGGAGAGAAGCCAGGAAATTAAGACAAGGAGAGAGAAAAAAGAGAAATAAACATCACTCATGAGTTGCAGATGAAGCATGCACTTTTCATCAGAGGATCAAAGGAAAAGACAGAATACTTATCAGCACATGGGGAAGGGGAGGGATGTCCTTGGGGGACTGACAAACACCAAGCCTATGCAACAGATTTCTGCTCAGCAAGTCCTGCACAAAGCCCAGCTGCAATCCCCAAGGAGCAGCACAGGCCTCACTGCTCTCAGCTCTGGGAAAGGTAAAATTGGCAGGATCAGATGCATGGCCTTAAACCCAGGAGCAATTTAGAAAAGAAATAAAAGAAAAAAACAAACCAGCAAACCACAAATGAACAAAACCCCACCATAACTTCTTTAGGAGGCTGGTTTAACCAGTCCCTTCTGATTTTGCCAAAAAAGATAACTGAAGTCTTTATGATGCTCTTGTCAGATCACAACACAGTGGGAAACAAAGAACATTTTATCTTTACAGAAGAAGGCAGGAAGCGTTGTTTTGTAGAATATTAAGTTTGTTCTGATAGGGGATATACATGATGGAGTCACCCCAAGACATTAACCATGCAAGGTACAAGCCCATGAAGACCAGTTTCACTTTGTTTCTTAATGATGACCAGCTACCACTGATGTTGCTCATATCTGAGGGACAGACAAAGCTCTCTGTATCCTTGATACAGGGAGGTAATGCTACAGTTTAGAAAACAAAATGGGGTAGGAAAACGGTAATGAGACACAGCTACAGAATTTTAATAGTTAAGATGCACACATGTGAAAGGATTTCCTGTTTAAAAAAGAAAAACGAAAATGTTCAAACCTACGACAAAAAAAATTAAGTTAAAATGCTGGAGCTATTTACTTTTCAAAAAACAGATTTCTTGGTTCAGCAGAATGATCACTGCTTATTTTAACAGTACCAGGTGATGTAGCCTTTATTAATTTATTCATAAAAACCATTTTTAAACCACATTGCTTTGAAAAACCTGTATCCAGTTGCAAAACACAAGTCATGAGCTTTCTGTGTTGTTTTCTGGAAGAAGAAACCCTATGTTTAATGACAAAGAGTTCTGAAGCAAAGCAAGGAAGAGGTAGTTTGACAAAGACTATTAAAGCAGCAGACATGGTTGAGAACTGCTAATGTGCATGACAGGCTTCAGTCTTTGGCTGGGGTCTTTTTTTTGTCATGTGTGTCCCCAGTGAATTATTTTTCAACTTTAGACAATACTCATAAAGCTAAGGAAGAATGTTTGATCCTGGCTGTAGCAACATAAGCACCAAATCAATTGACAGGCATTCCTTGTTCATGTGGCTGGGCTAATCCACCTCAAAGGACACACAGCCCAAATGTTCTGTCCTGGATGTCAGGCAAACTCCAACCCCAGCTGGATCTGTTGTTCTAAAAGCAAACAACAGGCAAATATCTGCTGTCACTTGAGCATGTCAAACACACTTTGATTTCCAAAAAAACCTCATTAGTAATTAGAATGAACACTGTTTGCTGCACCAGTGGAGTTCCACTACATTTCAATCTCCTCATTTTCCAGAGATTTCGTTATTCTGGAGAATACCCAAAATAGTGAAAGCCTTTGTTTAGAGCCCCATTCATGACTATCCCTCTCTTCACAGCTCCTCTCTACTGTGACAATGTCCTCATTTATAATTACAATGAAAGTTCATTCACACTTCCTCAACTGCTTTTCTTTTCTTACCTGGTGTTTATGGACATGTACAAACTGCCTTTCCTCACAACAGAAGCATTATTCTCATAATGCCTAAAGCTTTGCATCAAAACCCTATATATGAAAACCTCTTGCAGCACACCTGGAATCAAGAAGTTCTGTGCTCAGATCCTCTAGAGAGGCAGGAAGCATTTAATAGCAGAATGGTGATACTTTCACACATTTGTTTCTATTAGTCAGCATTTTGAGCAGATATATATATCTATATCTGTGTGTGTGTATATATGTATATGAGTCCAATTCCAAACAGGCTATCATCTTAAAGTGCTTTCTCAGTGTTTTCTCCAAGAACTGTGCTTCTCACAAAGGAAATCTGGAAATTTCAATTAGCTGCAATGAACAGAGAATTTTAAAAGCTCAGGGCAGGAGTACCTTTTGTATGAACACTGCTGATCTGTTTGCTCAAGCCCTGGCCCAAAGCCTTGCCCGAGCAGCAAATACAGGAACACACTGGGGTCTTTGCAGAGAGGGCCAGGGCCTGGAAAACAAAAAAAATTCCTCAGGGGAACACTGAGGACACGAAGCTGTTCCTTCAGCTTCAGTGCCCTGAAGCCCCTGAGGCACAGCTCTATCCACAGAAATGGAGGATCAAGCAGCTCTTGCAGGAGAATCAATTCCCTTACACAGGTGTGTAAATGTGACACATCCAGCTGTGATCTCAATTACAGCAGATCACCTTGCAGCTGCTGTGTTTGTACATCAATCTGCAATAACTCATTTTTTTCCCTATTTGATTGCTTTGGGTTATGCCTGGAACTGCTATAAGGTCACTAAGAACCAACATTTGTAACTAGCTTTATAGCCCACATCCTCTGCTGCTCTGTTACCACCATTTTCAAGCTCATTAGTAAATAAACACATGTTGTCCTAAATCCTTTGACTTTAGTTTCTAGAAATGCTTCCCACCTACTCCCTATTTTATTGCAGTTTCTGAAGAGCTTCCATAACAAGGCTACAACAATTTCTGGTACTGATGTCTCACTGCAGCCTTTTGAATAACAAAATCTGATGCTTTTCCCATTATGATTTCACCAAATTTCCCACGTCTGCAAAGTCATCCTTGGGCTTGCTTATCATAGCAATGAAGTAACAGTTCAAATGCTACTAATGAGCAAACCCATTTCTCACCACACTGCAGAAATCAAACCAGTGTAACACCAGGTTTTATGGGGTTGCATGACTGGCCATGTTCTGGGTTCTTCTCTAAATGAATTCTTGGCTGTGCTGGGGCTGCCAAGCCAAGAAGCATCTCCAGCTGCTGCTCCAGAGGTGAGGAGCAGAGGAAGCACAGCAGTGCTGCAGCCAAGACACTGCACCGACCAGCTGCTCCATGAGGCCAGAGGGAAAATCCAACCAGATCTGCACCTTCTCTACTTCTCATTACAAAAGGATCACACCAACTCAGAAACATCAAGGCTGCAAAGTAGAAGCTCTTTTCTTCCAGGATTTGGATTGTTGGGAAGAAGAAATGTCATGCATTTAAAAATCTCTATGCTGAGTGTACAAGAGGGATATTAACTGGCAGGGGTTGTGGGGACTGTCAGAACAATCTTTCCAGATCCCTTGCTATCCATGTGATTTTAACACCTTCTATCACTATCATCTCTTTTGCTGACCACGTTTTAGCATTTGCCTCCCCAAATTTGGCATTTACTGATAAGTAAGACAACCCTGTTATGAGTCTCACTCGAGTAAAGTGCCCATCCCAGCTGCACTTGAGTGGTAGAGTACAAGAAAGAATGACCAGTATTTTCAGCTTGGAGCTGCTGTGTTTACCTGGCATTATAACATCAGGAAATCCCAGCTTCCTGGTAACAGAAACACCTCTGTTAAAGATCATGGGGTTCTCCCTTCGGATCTGCTCCATGTCACCACGAAGAAGCTGAAGAGATATTATAAGTCCTGGAAAAAAACCAAAGAGGTTCATTGTTTCTGCCCTAAGAATCAGATTCTGTGTGTACAAAGCATGCAGGTGAACTAATGGATTGCTCCACAGTTAATTTAATACAATATATAAACACAGAGCTCTTTTCTCCCTTGGAGTACTTGAAAATTAAAATGGAAGAAACAAAACTGTTATAAGGGATCAGTTAAGAGCACAAAATTATATTAAAATAAAACTCCTAACAATCAGAATATTTAATTTTGCAGACATGTCCCAGGCTACAGAAAGTACTTCCATTACTTCTGTTCCTCACATGCAGCAGGTTACAACACATGTATGAGCAGTGCCACCTCTGTCTGGGGGACCATCAACCACACAAAGCTCTGGAACATCTCTCAAGTGCCTTTAATCCTGCTTAATACCATGAAAAAACTTAAATCTCAAATTATATCTGTTCCACTCATTTCTTTAAACTGCTTCATAGAAGGATGTTGATTTTAATGAAATTCCCAGCAGTTCCTCAACATGTTTCAGGAGTGCCAACTGGCCAAACTGACTTCAGCAACCAGCTCTGTTGTTGAGTGTACCATCTGAACAGCTGGACTAGGAATAATTACACACTTAATCTCAGTCCAGCTGTTTTCTCTAGTTGCTTTTAATATACAACATAGGGGAGTGTATTGGTAAACTTACAAAGTCCAGCATCACCATACCAAAAAATACCAGCATTGACCTCAGGCATTCTAGCCCAGTCTCACCTGCTGAGCACACACTACCAGCTCCATGTATCCATGAGAAATACCTGCACAGAGCAAATTTCCACATTCTTTATCCCCCTCAGTGTCACTGGGTCAAGAGTTCCTTGTGTCCTTTCTGTTCACTGCCCAACCAAACCAAACCAAACCAGACCAAACCCTGCCTTGGATGCATGTTTTTGCACGAGCCATCCAAAGTCCTGCTCTTTCCTAAGCTCAATATCTGGGCTTTGTGACCAATATTTAGTCACCATTTTGTCAGACAAGTTACCAGGGGAACGAAACCAGGAGTATCATGTACCTCCCACCCACTTCCTGCTTTCTCCCCTTGAAATAATTTTCAAGCCTGTTGCTTGGCTTCAGCCAAATTTGGCAAATAAGTGGATATCCAGATTACATGAGGATTGTATAAATTTAATGAATACTGGGAGTTGGGATGAAAAAAATGAGCATAAAGCCTTAAAATGAAGAAAAAGGGAGGCAAACCAGCCAGCTGGACAGTCAGCATGTATGTGCTCAAAAGCTGCCAAAACATGGACTTGCAACTGCCCAGCTGAGTAGGCAGGAGAGCACTGCAGGGAAAACACAGGCTTTGAAACCATGGAAAAAATCCAAACCCTTTGAATACCATGTATGAGGGCGTCTGTGTGTCCAGAAGGTTTCACAGCACACAAGAGACACGTATTCATTAGGAATCAGTCTTGACTATTTTTGTCACTTACAGGAAAACTTGTTCATTTTATATCCTTGTTTGCTATTAAAAACAAACCAATGAAAATAAATTCAAAAACTTCCAGCATCAAAGGACTGGAGCAAATTTGGAAGTTCAGACATGTTGCCCAAGTTTTCAAAGTTATAAACAATTTAGGAAATTCTTTTAATGATGACTAGTGAATAACTTTAACTGTAACAGGAGGAACAGCAGGGAATGAAACCAGCTTTACACACAGCAAAATTCCAAACCTGCAAAATGTTTTATTTGCTGATTGTTGTGCTTAATCTCTTCTATGGGAGTGTGCACTGCATATTCCACTACAGCATCTCAATATGCAAACAAGTGAAATTAAGACAAATTCAGTATTTGGACATCACCATGATTCAGGCACTTGGTAATGAATGCAGAACTGGCTGTAATGAAGCTGAACTGTATCCTATCAGCTGCTTCATTTGGAGTGGGAGAGCAGTGATATCTCTGAATTAGCAACTACAGACATCATTACATGAGGTAAACAGATAAGACAGGATTTACTTTCCCTATTTATCTGTCATTAGCTACAAAAGGAAAACCTCACATCTCAGTGAATTTCTCTGCTACAAATAATCAGCAGTTTCCTAAAGNCCTCTGTCTGGGGGACCATCAACCACACAAAGCTCTGGAACATCTCTCAAGTGCCTTTAATCCTGCTTAATACCATGAAAAAACTTAAATCTCAAATTATATCTGTTCCACTCATTTCTTTAAACTGCTTCATAGAAGGATGTTGATTTTAATGAAATTCCCAGCAGTTCCTCAACATGTTTCAGGAGTGCCAACTGGCCAAACTGACTTCAGCAACCAGCTCTGTTGTAATTACACACTTAATCTCAGTCCAGATGTTTTCTCTAGTTGCTTTTAATATACAACATAGGGGAGTGTATTGGTAAACTTACAAAGTCCAGCATCACCATACCAAAAAATACCAGCATTGACCTCAGGCATTCTAGCCCAGTCTCACCTGCTGAGCACACACTACCAGCTCCATGTATCCATGAGAAATACCTGCACAGAGCAAATTTCCACATTCTTTATCCCCCTCAGTGTCACTGGGTCAAGAGTTCCTTGTGTCCTTTCTGTTCACTGCCCAACCAAACCAAACCAAACCAGACCAAACCCTGCCTTGGATGCATGTTTTTGCACGAGCCATCCAAAGTCCTGCTCTTTCCTAAGCTCAATATCTGGGCTTTGTGACCAATATTTAGTCACCATTTTGTCAGACAAGTTACCAGGGGAACGAAACCAGGAGTATCATGTACCTCCCACCCACTTCCTGCTTTCTCCCCTTGAAATAATTTTCAAGCCTGTTGCTTGGCTTCAGCCAAATTTGGCAAATAAGTGGATATCCAGATTACATGAGGATTGTATAAATTTAATGAATACTGGGAGTTGGGATGAAAAAAATGAGCATAAAGCCTTAAAATGAAGAAAAAGGGAGGCAAACCAGCCAGCTGGACAGTCAGCATGTATGTGCTCAAAAGCTGCCAAAACATGGACTTGCAACTGCCCAGCTGAGTAGGCAGGAGAGCACTGCAGGGAAAACACAGGCTTTGAAACCATGGAAAAAATCCAAACCCTTTGAATACCATGTATGAGGGCGTCTGTGTGTCCAGAAGGTTTCACAGCACACAAGAGACACGTATTCATTAGGAATCAGTCTTGACTATTTTTGTCACTTACAGGAAAACTTGTTCATTTTATATCCTTGTTTGCTATTAAAAACAAACCAATGAAAATAAATTCAAAAACTTCCAGCATCAAAGGACTGGAGCAAATTTGGAAGTTCAGACATGTTGCCCAAGTTTTCAAAGTTATAAACAATTTAGGAAATTCTTTTAATGATGACTAGTGAATAACTTTAACTGTAACAGGAGGAACAGCAGGGAATGAAACCAGCTTTACACACAGCAAAATTCCAAACCTGCAAAATGTTTTATTTGCTGATTGTTGTGCTTAATCTCTTCTATGGGAGTGTGCACTGCATATTCCACTACAGCATCTCAATATGCAAACAAGTGAAATTAAGACAAATTCAGTATTTGGACATCACCATGATTCAGGCACTTGGTAATGAATGCAGAACTGGCTGTAATGAAGCTGAACTGTATCCTATCAGCTGCTTCATTTGGAGTGGGAGAGCAGTGATATCTCTGAATTAGCAACTACAGACATCATTACATGAGGTAAACAGATAAGACAGGATTTACTTTCCCTATTTATCTGTCATTAGCTACAAAAGGAAAACCTCACATCTCAGTGAATTTCTCTGCTACAAATAATCAGCAGTTTCCTAAAGGAGATGTTCAGCTGTTGTTCTGACAAACAAGCACAAGGAAATATTTACCATAGTTGGAGCTGGGGGCTGTGTATTTGGTGCTGGACTTGCGGATGATATTTTCATGGATCTGGCACCATTCGTTTTCATTGTTACACCTAAAATAAAAGAACACTAATTCAAGTGAAATGCTTCCTCGTCTTGGAACACGAGAGCCAGCTTTGCTGTAGAGATAACATGAAAGCTTGTACAGGGTTTGGATAAATGAAAGAAATCCCACATAACTCTTTTTTAAAAGTGGAAGGGAACAGAATATTTCCTAATAGTTATGTCCTTTCAATGGACACTTTGGAGCTGGTGGTGACTCTTCTGTCACCAGAGCCATCGTTCCACTCTTCAGATTATGACAGAAGGAAGAAAGCTCTGGACATTCTGTCTGAATTCTGTGCATGTAGAAAAGGAGTGCTACATTTCTGTTCAGGATCTGAAGCACAACATGCAGGATTTGCAGTGCCACTGAGACAGGAGCCAAGGAAACCAGTCCCACGTTCTGAGTCCCCAGGCTACTGTCCCATAGGATGGGAGAGACCTCACACTGGGGAGAGAAAGGCAAACAACTGAAGTGACCCTCTTTATCAAGCTTTTACATGAAAGATGAGCCATATCATCTTCTCTCCTGTGAAAAAACTGGCACCTTTACTACAAACAGTGCTATTGGTTAAAAAAGAAAGGAAAAGCAGTGTGTTAATCAAGTCTAACTGCATTTTAAATTCAACTGTGCTTTATTTAAATCACAACAGCAAGATGCAGTGATTCCCCATGAAGTCAGCAATTTTTAACTCAGCAGCAATTGTGAATCTCATTTCTCCTGAAAAGCAATTGAGTTAAACAATTTAATTAAACCTCTGTCCTATTGACTCTTAAAGGTTAAAAAAAAAATGCTAATACTCTAAGCTTTCAGCTCCTGGGAGTTTTGAGAAATAAGTCACTTTGTAAAACTTCTCCAAGGATATTACCATTTTTTCCATTTTTTGCTTCCCCCCAAGAGTACACCATGTCAGCACAACCAGGGTTAGACACACACCAGCTCCTGTGAAGACAGTGGGGATGTTTTGGTTTGCTGCCTGATGGAACTGAAGAACAGCATGGCAGAAGGAATTCAGGCTCTCTACAAGTAGTAGCTGGTAATTTCCTGCAGCTTCAGTATTGCAAAACCATGTGCTGCCAGGATTAATGAGGTAACCCCCAAAGCCTGCGATGGCACAATTACTGACACCCCCAAATGTTCTTGGAACAGCAAAAGGAACAGAGACAACTTGGAACAAATTAAATACATAGAAAAAGGTCTGTGTCCTTAAACATTTCACTTGCTCTACTGCCCACCTCCTGTAAGCACTATATCCCTTCTGGGAGGAGACACCAGTTACCCCCAGTCACACAAGGCAGATCAGCACACAAGTGACCTAGCAGAACTTCCCAGGATGGTAAATTGACTGTATTTGTGCTGCCCAAAGCAATCCCTCAAAACCAAAACACAACAGAGCTAAGGCATTAATGGACAGTACAAACTCCCTGCCAGTAATTGAGGTGTTCTGTGCTGGTTTAGCTTACTCATCAAGAAAAAATAAAAATATCTTCACATTGTCAACACATTAAGTGTCATTTATCCTACTCCAAGTAAGATTCTCCTAAAAGCAGAGAGAGAACCTATAGCACAGATTCTGTACCATCCTCCCTCCTCACAGATACAAACAAATGTCTAAGCTGGGGTGATTTTTAGCTGCTGTACAAGCCTCTGGAGTGCAAGTTAAAATAGATTTCAGTCTCCAACAACTTATGCCTGCCAATTAACCTGGAACAGTTATCCCAAAATCAACTGTAAAGGCAGCTTAAAGCCAGCTTTGTAGCAAGTGCCAGTGGAAGCTGCACTTTGCATCTCCTGAGTGCCAGGAAGGAGGATCTTCTCCCAACTTTGACAGGCTGGCCTGGAAACATTTGCTTGGAATGTGTCTTATTGTGCTCACATTTTACTTGTCCAAATACCAAGCATATAAAAGAATCCATTTCTCCTTTAAATCACAATTTTCTCCTGAGCCATCCATCACCTTTGAGGCTGGCTGGTTGTGCAGCAAATGCACATTTGGAATGTTTTCCATCCCACAGCAGCCCCCGGTGTCAGCAGCTGGGGACAGCAATGGGATGTGAGCTCTTGTCCAGCTGGGCAAATAGCAACAATGGAACAGCAAAAGGGAAAAGCACTCAGGCATTAATGGATAAGAATTTTAAGATCTAGGGCTGGAGAAAGAGGAAAAAAAGGATTGAAAGAAAACAGTACCAAAAAAAAGAAACAGAAAAAAGCAAATATGGAAGAGAAATGCATGAAATTTTCAGGAGAATGGTAAGATGAACACAAAGAATAACATTCAATGAGCAAAAAAATTTCATTAAAGATAAAAATGAATACAAAATATGAAATCAAGTGATTTCAGAAAAAATGGACTGAGAATTTAATTTCCATCTCACTTTTAAATTATTTTACATATATATTAAAAAGAATTATAAAAGTAAACCTTTATGCTTCTACATAATGAGCTTATAACTACAGCTGTGGTACTATATCCTCTTAGGGAGATTTTAACATGACTGTGGGATTAACAAAGAAGAAAATCTCAATTGTGAGAAAAAAATATTTTTCAGACATAAATCTTTAACAACAATAAGGCAAGCTCAGGAAGATTGGTGAATAAATTGATTTTTTTTCCCCCTCCCATAAGCATTCTCTTGTGGATTCAGCAGAAGTCTCCCTTAACAGGCCACGTATTTGTTTCAGCCTTTGTTAGGTTTTCAGTCTCTCAAATTTTTTTCAGCTTCTCCCTGTGAAAAGGCTTTTCTGGCTGCCTCATTTGTGGCAGCTGTAAGCTTTAGCCACAGAGTGTATAAAAGAAATGCTTTTTACTGCTCCTTGAAAAATACAAATACACCTCTCTCCTTATTCCATCTTATGATGTTTCGGAGTTGGCCTGAGGCATTTTAACAGTAATCCAAATGAGAGCAGCAGGTAAGAAAATCAGTTCAGGGCTGTTTAAGTACTCATATTCAATTTTAAACTTACAAAGGACAAAACCCTGTCATTTCAATTGTAGCCTAGGAACAAGAAAAGGCAGGTTAGCTAAAGGAATGTGCAAAGAGAAGATGTAAGAGAGAAACCTATGAAAACTCTGTCATGAAAGACCAACAGCTATCAAAGCTGCAAAGGGGATAAGCTGGTGCCTTTCAGATATATCCATGTTCCCTCCTGAATATTTCTGCTGGAGGTTTACACAGAACACTCCAAACAGCAGCAACATGAAAGAATGATGTACAAGCCTTAAAACAGCCCAAGAGAGTGATAACAGTGATAAAGAATTACAAGCATCTGATTACAGAGCTGAATTCAGCCAGGGGCTCTCCCTGCCCACGTGAGGAATGACTGGTGCAAATCTGCTGAGGAATTTGGGCAAAACCTGGGTGCTGTGAAGGGAATCCACAAAAACAAAACACTGCAGATTAGCAGGAAGAAAAGGGAAGCTCTGTATCCTGTGATTTTAATTTCAGCTTTGTACCAAGACTTTGGGTTGCTCTAACTGGCTGTGTGACTCCACTTGTCATTGACAAAGTCCAGTGTTTCAACAAGGTTTTTCTGTTCTATTTTTCAGAAGCTAAAGAGGCATTCAATGGGCAACAAAACAAATCTGATGATCAGAATGTTCCATTCCTGTAAACATTCAAAATGTTGCATTTGCAATACATTAACACCATATCTACAAAGCCAATAGAACTATATAACCAAAACCCACTGGTTTGAGACAAGCTGAAACTGAATGTGACAAAAGGCCAAGGTTAGCCAGATTCTACTGACTGAAAGAAGAAAGATGACCATTTTCTTCCCTATAATTTGACATTTTTGCTACAATTTTCATAACTTCTGGCAAAGGAAGAATGAAAGAGCTGACTCTGAGAGACTTTTGTTTGGACTTAGGAAATTTCTAATGTATGAAGAGACATCAGAGACATCCAAGAATCCTCAGTGAACAGTAAAAGGCATTTTTTCATTTAGTTTCCCTTGAAGGTCACATTTTCTGCTGCTGAATGCACTTCTCAAAGAATAACAAAGTTCCATAACCCACCAAATTATCTTATTACTCTCAATAGTGGCCACAGACCACAAAGCAGTGTCAGCTGTGTCTCAGCCCATCTGCAAAACAGATCTTGCCAGTATTTATCCTCACTGACAAGGGATTTAAATATTCCCTGCAGTCTCCAGACAGTTTGTCTGTGGCCTCTTTATTACAACTGTGAGACCACATTTCATAACAAGAATTTGTTAGTTCAAAGTTCAAAGTCACAAATAACTGAAGACAGATTCCTGCTCAAAAAATGTTGATTTGTTTTGAGAATTTTGGTCACACACTGTAGAATTCAGTTGTTCTCTACTTCTTTTGTTGGTTACCATGAGTAGTAAGGAAGAGCAGATGAGGCATGAGTTATTCCCTTCATCAGATGAAATACAGCACATTCCTTTCAGTTTGAGCTCAGCAGATTTTAAATAAGTCACACTAATAAAAGAGCAGCTTTGCAAGTCACACAGATTTGGGCAATACTCAATAACCTCTGAAGCATTTCACACACCTGAAACATCTGTGGATAATATTCATTAGTTTCTATGAGCTGCTGGAATAATAAAGAGGCAAAAAACTTCCTTCTAGGAGTTACTCACGTGTAAACTTTGAGAACAAAGTCCTTCTCTTCCTTGATTTCTGAGATGGACTGGAGCACGTCCATGATGCTGAGCACTGCACAGCCATAGGGGCGCCGATAGTGCAGATGGGGGGGCCCTTTCTTGGAGTCATTGAGCAGCATGCGACCTAAAGGGAAGGAAATTCCAAACATCAGGGAAGGACAGGCAGCCACATCCTGCCTGCTGTGCCCATCACCCCTCTGAGAACACACACCCAGGCCACTTTCAGTTCCAGGCTGCAGGCTGACACTCCTGCCCTGGCTCTGGAGGAGCTGCAGCTCGTTTTCCCCCAGCCCCACATGCTGGGCTGTGCTGGTGCCCAGGGAGATGCTGAGAAGAGCCCAGGGATGTGAGCAGGGCTGGCACAGCACCAGGGCTGCCTCTGCAACATCCCCCTCTCCAGGAGCCTGGGGGGACACAGCCAGGCCAGCTGATCCACACTGGCCACAGGGATGTCCCACAGCACACAACATCTGCTCAGCAGCACAGGGGGAAGGAGAGAGGGGGACATTTGCCACTATGAGGTTTGGCTCTATACAGCCTGGCTTCCTGGCAAGTGGCTGGACATTGATGGCTCACTGAAAGTAGAGAATGAATCTTTTTCTTTCCTTTGCTTCTGCACATGGCCTTTGCTTTATCAGACTGCCTTTATCTTCACCCACAAATTTTCTTCCATCTTATTTCTCCCCCCAGCCCCATCCTGCTGAGGAGGGGAGTGACAGAGCGGCTTGGAGAGCACCTGGTGTCCACCTGGGGTCAACCCACCACAGCTTTTCACTCTTAAACTTTTCAGACCCAGAGGTCCATCTGAACCTACACCTCACTTGGCCAAAAACAGTCAAGGGTGAAGTGAGCAGCGTCATGTCTGGCCAGCTTTGATTTGCAGCTCCATGACACATATTTGCATCCAGCTGGGCTGACTACAAATCATCTGTGGAATGAGCCAAGAAGATGGCTTGTACTCAGCAGTCTGACCCACACAGAGATTCACTGTGCTCCTTCCTTAGAGTGCACTGTTTGCACAAATTTTCATTTTATTCAACTGCTTTAAGGGAATGTATTATATATTGTATATAATATATATAATATTATATATTGGTTATTGGATGGATCCTTCTTGGATCCACAGGAAGGAGAATTCTGAGGTACAAAGCTGCTCAGTGATTAACTTCCTATTACTGAGGCAGTTTTTAAATAGAGCAAAAAATGCCAAGGCCAGAAAAATCACTGTGATAATCTAAGTGAACTTGTAGCATTACATGTAATAATTTGTCCAGCACTTCTAGCATCAAGGTTAATACAGCATCTTTCTACAAGCTTCATTTATCATCTCAAGTGATAACAGAGCAATTTGGACATGTAGGCTCCTATGACACAGTGAAGTCAGATAATGAAAGCCTGACCTCTCTGACACAGCTGTGGCTCTGAAGGCACATTGCCATTCCCAGGACACCACACAAAGCTCTGTTTAGAGCTGCTGTACTTCAGAAAAGGTGTCTGTGGCTGGTAATGGGTGTTAGCAGAGATGGGGCTGGCAACAGCTTAAAAACCCTTTCCTTGCAAATACTGCCTGGCTATTCTTCAGCCACCTGAAAACCTGGAACACATGAACAGCACTGCACTACTCACTTGTTTACAATAATACAGCTGAGGAAACTGTCTCTGCTACTCCTACTGCACCTTGTTAACATTTTAGGCCTAATATTTAAAATAAATTATACTTAACACAGGTAAAATATGCACTTGCACCACAGCAGCAAACAGATCTTGACATATATTTGTCTAACAGCCTCCAATTTACTCAATGTGGATGGTCAGATATGCTGCCCTCTAACCCAGCTATAATCACCAGTAAAAAGACCTCATCTGAAGTTTTTAAACATTAAACAAAAAGCCTTTTTAGTATGTCCCTCTTCCCTAAACGTGGTGTTTAATCAAAAATCCTGTTTCAGACTCAGAAAAACAAAACCTCTGTTAAACAGTCATCAGTAACTTTCTAACACTTAGCTCCATATGGTCTGAATGTCAATCAGTCTAGGACTGAGTTTTTGAAATGTATAAATCACTTTAAAGTCAGCTAATTAAAACATACATTTAAAAACACTCTAAGAGCCCTGTTTGTTACATATATTTCAAGCACTAAATCATACTGTACCTATTCGGATTACATGGGCAACTATGTACAAATCCCTCTTCATGTCCTTGCTGCTGAGATCCTGGAAGATTGGAAAAAATAGAGACATTGCAATGTAAGTGCCTGCAACTATAAACGTGGATGAAAACTCTGAAATCCCATGTTACAGAAAAGCAGGTCAAGCCTTTTAAAAATAAGCTTCAAGAAAAAACAACAGGAAAAGAAGAACCTACAGAAGAGCAAAAGGGAAGCTGAAGTTAATGAAGACAAGTAAGTGTTACAGACTCCAATACAACTTCAAAAATAAAGTTAATAAATAAAGATAATAATAATTTAAAAATTAAAAAAAAAAAAGAAAACACACATAGGACATTTTTCAATAATTCTTTACTGCAGCATTTTGCATTCACATGTCAGAAGCCACCTTCATTGCAATTTCCCTGGCATGCTGTAGTTTTCACTGATAACTTCATAAACAAACATCAACTTTGAGATATTCCTCCTGCTTTTTTTTTTTTTTTTTTAGTTACAGGAAAGGTCTAAGAAACATTTCTTCCTAAAAACCAGTTCTGCCTATGCCACTCGCCTCCCAGACAAGATTTTAAACAGACACTGTGTACTGGGAGAATATTCATCCCTGTTTTAGACTGATGCAAAAAAGCTCCTCGTGCTCCACAGCAACAGCTGCTGCCTCTTTCTCTACTAAGTGCTGTCATCTCACTGTCAGGTACTACTTTACACAAAAATTAACTGGAACAATCTCTGATTCAGATAAAATCTTGTGGTTTTCTTTAAAAAGCTCCTTAACTACATGGTATTATAACCACTGTAAAAGGAAATAATGCTATTTTTACATAAAGAGGGGAGAAAGTTTAAACTGTGGACATCTAAAATCTGTCATTCCTAATCTGAACCAATTTAGAATTTAAAACTGCATTTTGCTGAAAGCTAAAACATGAACCTTAAATCACACAGGGAATTTCTTTCCCATGTGACTTGAGAACCCAGATCTCAACCAGAGAGATTATGATGGCAATGCAACTCCAGATTACAGTGCCACACAGCACAATAAAGGCTGGCACAGTGACTCAGAACTAGGCATAAAGGGAATTTATCCTAAGGAGAAGTTTCAATCCCCTCCCAATTGTGTTATACTGCTAAATCACAGCAGGCAAGTAGTAAGTTCATGGCTGTAGCTCCTTGCTCTCTAAAAGCAGCACTGCATTTCCCAGGGCAGCATATGCAGGGAGCTGCACAGCCACTGTTTGGGATGCTGCTAACCAGCAGATCGTGTCCCTCCAGAGCCAAAAAATTAAGCTACATAAACCATCCTTGGCATTTCCTCCTGAGGCTCGATTCTGCTGCTGCACCAAGAAGGGAACACACTTTCTAGGCTTTCTCCATCACCCAACATACCAGTGTAACATATGGTAGCCTTTATCTTGCATGTCTTGGAAACATGAAGTTCCACACTAAAACGGATTTGATATAGTCTCAGTAGTTCCTGACAAGACATTTCAAAAATCAAAAAACCTTGGAGGTAATACTTAATGCTCTAGAGAGCAATAGATTCCTGAAAATATCTGTGCTTTGACAGGGGGAATTTTATTACACCAGTTCTTAATTAACAGCAATTTAAAGAACTATTTTTTCAAAGGGCAGCTGTCAAAACATCAGAAAATGGCAGGGCATGAACATATTGATGGGTTCACACTTTAGTTGCTTTTCCAATGGCACAAAAAAATTTACTGTGTCACAGGCAAAAGACAAAAAATGTGGGCCCAGATGGCCTTGTATTTCAATTTGTACAGCACAGGCTTTTTACAAGGCAAGAAATTGGTACTATGACATGGACCAAACAATCAAAAGCCCCAACCCCTGTGAGGAAGCTGTCAGATAATTCCTCTGCAGAGAATCCATGCACATGTCCTAGGACCAGGAGAGGACAAACTACATTTACTGGTTATTCTTAGGACTGCATCCACAGGGTGGGCATTTCCCACATCCTTCTGAGCTTCCTAAAGGATACTGACTGATACACAGCATAATTTCATTATAATTCTAACTGAATGGCTTTTTAGAAAATCACCCCTAAATTTTCTTCCAGTATTGGGTATGAAAGAGAGTTACTCTACAATAAGGGTTAGTTCTTTACAATGCTGATTTCTACAAAGGTCTGCTTGTGTGTTAAAAAACCCAAACACCATCACAACCACCCCCAAACCACTGGAATCAAGGACACCTGTCTGCCACTAATTAGTTATTTAATTCAGCTGCCAACCTCATAGGCCATCAAGAATACAGTATTTAACAAAAATAACAACCTTATACAGTGTAGTTACATTTTAATTCAGACCCAGGAACATTTCTAACGTGTGCACAGGCTGAGGTTTGCTTGAGTGAGCTTTGATCTCCAGAGCAAGCGGTTTCTCACCTTTGCTGTGATATGACAGCAGATGTAAAACCAAAACCTGGGTAATTTTGATATCTTACACAAGGAGACAGCTGAACCCTTAGAAGTAATAGAGATTGCAGGAAAAGACAGGGATCCCTTGAATTATCTAAGATATGGGCTGCTTGCCTTGGGGAAAGATGAGAGTTTTAGACAGATACTGCGGTGTGGTGAGGGAGGGCACGGAAATAAATAAATAGATTTAAAGTCAAGATGAACACAAGCTTGGGAACAGACCTGAAAATCACAGAATTATCTTATCTTAGAAGCATTTCATAATAAAGAAATTATGATAAGATGGAACCACTGCAGATAAAATGGTTATTCAAAAAAGCAATTATTTATTGCTCTTTTACTCCACACTTTGGAAAGTCCTTTGAACACATTGATGAAAAATCCTGTATTAGAAGTGTGAGATGTTTTGCACAGATAATTTTTCCAATTATAATCCTGTTACGTAGAGTATACATTCATTTTAATTCCTGTTATGTAGAGTACACATTCCAGCAGATGAGTGAGAGAGTGTAAGCACCTCCACCAGCCCATGATGGAGTCTGAGCACCTTGGAGAGCTGAGACTGCAGCAGCTTTGGTATTTTTGCACAGTGATAAGAAAGGGAGCTGGGGAGGTATCTCTGGTCAGGATTGGGGCTGCAGTGGCACATGCCTGCAATCCCAGGGCTGGCTGCTCTGACTACAGAGGCCCTACTCAGGATATGCAGCAGGCCTCTCCTGGAACTGTTATGGCCCTGGCTGTAGTTTATCATTTTTTTTTAAAGGGTGTAGAGGCTGGTTTGCAGATCACCAGAGCAAAACTGTTTCACACTGTTCACCACACAGAGAGAAACAGGACAGCTGTTCCATGACCCCAAGTCGTGTGGCATCCGTGAGGGTGGGGAAGTTGGATGCTGAAAATCTTTTCCACAATGATGAACCTCAGAGGCCAGAAAGTGCCAAAGTTGATACAAAGCAGTCTGTGCTGCCTGTTGGGAATATTCCTTAGGGCAACTCCTAATGCTGCACTCCTGCCTTTCACCTGACTCAGACACCAGTGCTGAACCTTAACCCCTGCCCACCTTCTCTCAGCAGGGCCAGACTCTGGGTTTGAGTCACCATCTGTGGGGTGATGCTGTCACCTCTGCTCATGTTTCATCAGCTGGCAGCACTTCACTGATGGTACCAAACCCAGAACTGCTACTGATGTCAGCATCCAGGTCAGTGCTACTTTTGGACTGACCTGCATCTCCTAGATCCAGATGGAGACAGAACTGAGCAGTCCTACACCTGGCTGGATATATCCTGTTCCCTAAGAGGAGGAATTCTGCTGCCTTCTTAAGAGAGAGAAGGGAACAGTGCTGGGGACCATGCCTGGTTCAGTGTCCAGCCCTGCCTGAGCTCAGAGGGTGTCACTGCCAGAACCAAAGCTCTGCCATCTTTTTTTTCACTGAAGGTAAAAATACTTCCGTCACAGAGCTTCCAGCATGTGCACTAACTAAAGGTGAGTCACGATGGAAGGTGTTTATCACACTTGGGATCTAAGATTCCTCATAGTTATTCTGCAAGGAGCTGTTAAGTTTCAGTGTCTCTAGATTTTTATATCCTTTCCGAGAAAAAGTAGCAGAAAAAATCATGGTCTGACACTTGATTCTGAAGGAATTTTAAACAGAACTTAAGACCAGCACAGAAGGGATTTCTGAGAAGGGCATGTAGGGACAGGACAAGAGATAACACTTCTCTGATTTTCATTCAGAAAAAAGTGCCTTGTCTTATGTTCAGGCCATCACAGTCTTTTCCTATGCTCTGTTATCTAAGAGCACAGCACATCCAATGAAAATATTCAAAATTTCACACTATGTGCAGGAACAAATGCACTTAAAAGGAAGTACTTCAGAATATTCACTTCGCCATAAAAATAATTTAGAAGGACATTTCCTTTCTATGTAAACATTCAATCAAAACCATAACAAAACCTAAAAGTGGTTTTTGTTCTACTGATTATATTGGAAAGGAAGAACTGAGTTTCTTTCCCCTCAGGAAACCTCCAACCCCACTCCTGTGAGGGGAGAAGAAAGGCAACAGACACGTACTGTGAAAAGTGCACACATTCGATCGATCTTCTCAGGATTCCTGGGGCCTCCGTTCTTGTTTAACCTCACCATGAACCTCTCACTGAAAAACAAACAATGTTAAAAAAACAATGAGCTTTTCCTGTATATACTTCAACAGAAAAATACAGGTAGATTTCGGTTTTATTAAAAAAAAATGCAGTGGTTGCTATAACTCCAAAGTATATGCAACAGTATTCACTGGTATATACAAAATTAAATGGAATAGCACAGATTTTTAATAGTAAGCAGTCTGCGTGTGAAAACATTGTGTTGATGCATATTTATGATGCAATAACATTAGAATAATGTGAATATAAGAAGCACAGAATTTGTACACATTACAACTCCTCCAGGCAAAGCTAAGGCAAACTTGCTGAGGGGTACACTGCCTTTGGTAAAACTGAGTTCATTAAAACCCACTCAAAACTAAAAGTTACAAGAATACCAATTAAGTCATCTCCTTCAACATAGAGCAGCATTTATAGAAGCAAGATACTAATTAAAATACATTAAGATTCAACTGATATAACTCTTACCAATCAAATTAAGCAGCCCTTTGATGAATAAAACCAGCACGTTTAGCCAGACTGCAAAATGAACAATCCTCACAATGCATGGTAAGACATGGACACTTGTATTATTTCTTAAGACAGAGAATTCATGTGTAAAAGTAAGTTTGATGAGCAATTTTTTCCCTAGTGTGCAACAGCCTCCTGAGTATTGACCAGAGTTTTCTTCCTAGATTTTCACAGAAATAAGGTCAGAGCACATCATTAACTCTTCCATTAAATCACAGATCTTTTCAATCCTGTCCAGTAGAACTGCATCAACTCCAGTAGCCTTCATTTGATACATTTGCCAGCATACTACCCACTGTTGGCCTGGAAAAAATGAAAGCACAGTGTCCACACTACCTCCTTTGGCAGCTTGCTCCAAAGGCCACTCATCCCTGCTGTTCCAGCACATGGACCACGGGCAGCTCGGAAATGCCTGATTTCAGTGCACAGCCACTGCTTTTTGTCACCCTTCTGTGTTAAAGAGCCCTTCAGAGAAGCTCATTTCTTGCAGGGCAGGGATGGCAGTGATATCCCCACACACAAATAAGCAATTTAACACTGTTAAAAAAATCCAAGAAAAAGTGCTGGAATCGTTCTGTAGAACTTACCCACAGTGCAATTTTTCAACAGCATTTCATGACCGGTTCTACAGCTGTAAGATTGTCACAGTCTGGTACTGAGACCACCTCCACCCTAAATACACACACATCTGTGGCTTCCACACAGGTGAAGCCAAGTCCCTACTCATCCTAACTGTGATTTGTCAGACATCACCTCTTGGCCCTTCCACACAGCTTTGTGCTCTGAGTTCACGTGACCTGTCCATTATAAATACTGATATATTTTCAGAATTATTACTTTTGTTGAAATGGTCTTTAATTCTTGAGCGTGACCCATACATCTCATTATACACCCTTGCAGGATAATTTATGTAAGTTAATGATGCTCAGCAACCCAGATCATCCTCTCTGGCTGTTTCACTCTCCCTGTCACTCACTATTACTTCAAAGTCCGTGTATCCCACAACCCCATTCAGTTATAATTTTAATTAATTTGTCACCAATGTTATAACCTCAGAGACTGCTGAAATGCCACAAAGAAATCCATAAGAAATAGATATTTGATGGTTCTTTCGAGATGTCAGTAAGTTAAGAACACTTTACCAATGCTTTAATGACATGGTATAATTCATTATTTCAGTAAGAATTTTGTGATGTGTTAACTGGAGAGCAGGACAGCACTAGAACTTCAGAACATTACACTGGCAGTCACTTTACAACAATAATATTACATCTTCATAGCTACCTCTATCTACCTAATACATGAATCAATGTTCCATATTGTATTTTAAATTTCCAATAAGATATAGTCTTGAACTTTCAAAACAGGTTTTTTTTTTAGGTTTTTTTAAAACTATTATTTCAGCTCTAATGAGCATTTCATTTTCATACAGGAGCTGAATGCAATCCCGTATGCCACAAAATCCTGTGCAGGCTGTCCCTCGGACAATGGCAGGGAAGGCACTGCCAAGTCTTTGAGCTGAGCTCTCTGGATGTATTCCATTCATTAACAAAAGCTGTATTGCTCAGTCTGCTTTTAAAGCACCCAAAGAGGGATGTTATGGGATATCACTTGATGGTCTCTTGCAAGGTTTTCCTCCATTAATAAGTGGAAATCTTTTAAAATTTGCAATTCATCTTCTCCTTGTTAGAGCCATGGAGAAAATCTGGTTCCTGTCCCCCTATTCCAGTGCTTTTCAAGAAATAAAGCAGCCACCACCTCTCTCACCTGCCTATTGATCACCCGTTCCCTTGTTCCAGCACCACTGCAGTAACAACCCTTACATTCCTTCCTTTCATTTCCAGTCCTCCCTTGAGTCCTCTTGAGCTTTTACTAATAAATAATTAAGAGGACTTTGAGTCAACTGTAGCATTTGAGACCTGTGGAACAGGAAGAGGCATTTGGCCAAAGGAGATCCATGGACAGGACCTGGAGAAGGAGAGGGCAGCAGTGCCAAGAGGCCACCCCAAAGGACCAAGCCACCTCCAGTTCTCCCTCCTTTCCTCGCACATCAGTTCTCCTGAACTTCTGGGTTTGTTTCTCATCTCCAGCATTCCTCTAATCTTTGATATTACTACTGATCAAGAACAGTTTACTATCATTCTACTATTCTGTTATTATTCTACTACGGTCTCACTGGTGCTGATGCTGTCAGTATCCCTGGAATGGTTCCTGGAATGGGACTGGAACCTTTTTACACTGGTGACCCACATTATGAACTAGTTAGTCAGCTGCTTCCCATTTTACAACTACAAATTTATTTCTATGTCAAAGCAAATCTGGAAGAATAACCCTGTTTCCAACGACCTGAAAATCCACTGCCTTCATCTATCATTGCAGCTCTGTTTTTAGACAAAAATACACACATTTAGGGTCAAGAAACTTAATGGGAATTCAGTAACTTAATTTCTTCATTTAAGAGCTACGTCCTTGGAAAAAGTTGAGTCTCCAGTGCATCTTTTCCTCAAGCTTATCTTCTGCACAAGGACAAGAGTGTGCACAGAATCTAGACAGCATTAAGTACAGTTTAGTAAGACTGAAATATCAAATCTGAATATACTCGATGTGGAAATTAATTTAAAAACCCAGCAGTTAGAACTGCCAAATGAGTGGTGGAAATGAAGCATGGGGAGGTACTGAGATGCAATCTGTCTGCTTGATCCTACTACTGTCCAAAACAAAAAAACCCCACAGAACAACCACAACCAAAACCAACAACACAACAAAAGTTTTCAGCTACTCTGAATATACACCAAAGTCAGTTCTTTTGCATAAAATTGGAGACAAATGCATCAAAACAGAGAAAAGAATTAACATTTTACCCTGCTGAGCTCAGACCCAAGACGTGCCACACCCAAAGCAGTATCTTAAACAAAAGCTTGTTTATTCCTCTTGCTGCTATATGCTATAAGCAACCTCCAATTACTCTAATTGCAGCATCTCCTCCTGTGCTAATTCACATCATAGTGAAACCACCTCTTGTGCAGCACTAAGCCAGGGCTTACAATCACTCCCATGATTAGTAATTGCTACAGCTACTCAAATATAAGAACCACTGCTCTGACAAGCAAAGTCAAACAGCTTCTTGTTCATTCACTTGAAAAGGAGGAAAAATGAAAGGAGTGTAGTGTCTCACTTCTTGGCTTCCCCAAAGTGACTGAAAAGCAGGACCATACTGAACTCTGCAAAAAGGAAGGAAGCCATCAATGGTTTGGGATGTTACATTTTCAGCATGAAAAAGGGGGCAAACAGGGACAAAATTCACTGTTGGGTGAGCAGGAGTGGCACTATGCCCACGGGGAGTGTTTGTTGTTGAGGTTTGTTTGTGATGTTCTTTGCATAACATGTGGAGATGACAACAAAAGGAAAGGCCTGGCAAAGAGCTTGGGGTGGCCTGGTGAGCCCCTTGGATTCATTCATGGGCACGTTTCATTCCTGGGGGTGTTTCAAGGCAAAAATCCTGACTGAGCATCAATTTGGGAATGTAGGCACAGCATTAATAGATGCATAATGCCAAAGCTGTGGAGGTCTGCAGAGAGGCTGCAGATCAATTTTCTGTTGCAATTGGAGACTGGTGATAAAGAACACGGACTAAAAAAATTAATTCTTTAATAAAGGACAGGAGATTGGTTCTCTGAAGCAGGGACAGCAGCACATTTGGGCTTCGATCTCCTTAGGCAGAAACCTCACATCTTGTACCCTTCCCTTGCCTTAAATAATGGTCCAGCAGCTATTTCTTCCAGAAACAAAACCTCCTTCATCCTCTCCATTCCAAGGTGCCACTGAAAGGGAAAAGGTACAAATGTACAAATGCTCCCTAATTTTTCTTATTTTCCTCAGTGTTTATTTCCAGAGAAAACTGGGGGAACACTGAAAACCTCCAATATTATAAAAACACCTCAGTCCTTTCTCAAAAGCTGTACTTAATTGGGTTTTCAGAATTTAGCATGTGGCCAACACCTTCTAAGAATACAGGTTATTTTAAAAATACATATTGGTCCATGACACACAGAGAAGTGCACAGAGAAAAGGCTCATGTGGTAGTGGAAAAGATCACATAACAACTCATATTTTAGATTTTGATTTTCTCTTGGTGTCTCCCAGAGTTTCTTTCTGCCACAGAAGCCAGAAGTTTGCAGGAATAAGCTACAAACACTTGCCTAGCCAGGACAGTTCACCTCCTTTCAGTCCTACTGGTTAAAAAATAAATGATAAGCATGATACTATTTAATTTCTCCCCCGCACCACTCCCCAGAAAATCTCTACTCCCTTCTTTAATGAATGCTGACATGCCCAATGATAATTCTAGAGTAACATTTGAGCTGGCATATGAGTATCATAAACATTTAAAGATGCTACTGTAAAAGCACCATATTTTGTCCCAGATAAATCTCAAGAACAAACTCAGGGTGAGCTGGTCACTCTCTATGGCAACTAAACCTTGCCAACATTTGCCTTCAAAATATCCCCGTCTTGCTGGGCACACCACATTTTGGGCAGCTTAGTTCATCAGTGCCATCAAATACTGCATTCTTCCTACCCCTGTGTGTACAAACTCTACAAGGACTATATGTTAACCAGATGAATGGAATTATGTTAGGAGTTACTGGTGTAGGACCAAAGCATTTTCTTAGGGCTGCAAAAAAGGGAGCTTGGTTCAAAACAGTAATTAAGTTAGGAGAGAAACACCATGAAAGAGATCCCTGGGGTTTGATGGGAGTGGGAAGGGGAGAGAAAACTGAAAGTACAGTCTCTAAACCTTACAGTTTGGACAAGCTAATATTTGCATGGATTAACTTGGGGAGCTGTTCCTTTATCAGAGAGGAAGTCCATTGACCCAGCACAGCAGAAGTTTTAAAGCCCCAGGGCAGCAGCATTAGTCAGTTTTCCAGAAAGCAATTACTGCTCTCCACCATCCTATTTGGAGGCTGACAGAAAACCAGGCTCTGCTGTCCTGGCTTTCCATTTGTGCTGCATCCTGCAAGACAGTCAATGATAACGAGATGAGGCTTCTCATATTTGCTTGCACAATTTCACACAAGAAAAAAATAGACTTCTATTTTCATTCCATTGCCCAAATTTGTCCAAATCTCTCTTGAGTTTGTCAGCTGCAAGAACATTACCATGGTTAGTGATTGAAATGGTCACTCCAGGACAGCACTGGAGCCTGATGCTTTTGAGAACAACCTGCAAGAACTTTCTAAACAGAAAACAAGCCTCACTTCAGGCCTTCTGAACTTTATTTCATGAGTACGGTCTCATGTTCATGAAGAAAGCACACACCTATATTGACATTTTAGTAATTTCACTTTGTAAAAAATAATGGGTTTTTCTCTTGAAAGCTGATTTAAACAGTAGGAGTATTCTCTGTAAAAACCTCTTCAAGTTTATTTTCTGTTCATTATGATTATCTTTTAGAGTTGCTAATTTTTGCTCATCCTCTTGGGAAAAAATCTAGGTCCTTACAGCTGCTGTAAGACTGACCTAATAACAAAATCTCCCAGAGCTCCACAGAATGAGTCTTCATTCTCAGTGTGAGTGTGACAGGAAGCCAGAGCATAGGTACAGAATGGTCCCGTGTCTGTGAAGAACTCAATTCCCACTCCCAGTGTAAACCAAGAGCATTTCTCAGATCCCAGCAGAGTTTGAGCAATCCATCATCGATAGCGGTCACTGCCGAGCCCCGGAGACAGGAGCATCACCTCTGCTGAACTTCAAGTTTGCTCACTGTCTCAACAGCAACTCATGGACTATTTAAAAATCTTCCTTTTCAGGAGAGTGCTCACAGAGTGTGTTTGGTTTTTCTCCCTTTTCTTTTGTTGGGGGAGGCAGCAGAGTTCCTCCCGAGCTGTCTTATCCAGCAGCTCTGCAATAACCCCGCTTTCACAAACAAGCGAAGCAAAGTACACTGCTTTGGTTTATGGAGTGTATTTTATAAAGACATCTTAGAGAAAAGAACACCAAATCTGTGAGGGAAATGAATCTGGCCCTGAGAAAACGGCTCCAAGCAACACAGTTTGCTTCCCAGCAAATTCAGGCTTAATGCTCATGAATTATTAAATTACCACATTGGCGAGAAGCCCCGGGGGAGGATTACAGAGCTTACAGTAAGACTGTTACTGCAAACACTGGGTTTCCATGGAAACAGAAAATAGTGAAAATAACTACCTGTCATTTCTCTTGCCACATTCAAGGGAAAACCACCACCATGTTAAAGTGTTATTGAGGCTTGCAGGAGAAAGGGAGCTAAGCACCAATTACGCTCTCCTTGGCTTCTCGTGACTGCCACACTTGAACATTTGACACCATCATGAGGATTTTTCTGTTATTTCCATCATAAAAAGTACATATTTATGTTCCTCAAAGGAATTCTGTCAATTAGAAAGGGTTTCTATTTCCAAAAAAAAAAAAAAAACCCAAAAAGAGAGACTTCAGTCATCTAGTGCAATTCCCCAGTGACAGTGATTTTAACTAATGGAAAGCAAGGCAGACTGACCCTGCCAGGTGGCAGGTGAGGAAAGCTTTGCAGGGAAGAATTCTAATTTTGGATTACAGGTATTTTGTAGAATAAGGATTTTATCACCATCTCTACCCTGGGAGAAGCTAATGGTTCTGAGGTCTGATACAGCAGCTGTCACATTTAATTCTTGCTCCACAAGAGCTTTGCACATGACAATTTCTGCCAGGAACACAGAACTGGCTTTTGAGGGGGAATTTTGCCACAGAAAGAGCTCAAATGTAACGAGAGGATTCTTTGCACTGGGTCTTCCCACAGACAGAAAATTACTTGGAAGTGCTTTCTCTGAGCTCACTTACACATTTTAACAAAGAAGATTTGCCCCCTGCCCCTTGAGTGAGCAGAATCTCTTCCAGCTGTGTGTGCTCATGACACATTGTCATTTGTCCTAAGCAGGAAAAGGGAAGAAGTTCCAATGCCTGCAACTAACTGATTTCTTCCTGTTAACAACTAAAAAATCAAAATAACCCTGTGAAAAACTCTATATCCCTGCCTATTTGTACATCATATTTGATCCCCAGCTGAAAAAAAAACCCACTTGTGAGGGAAAGAGGGTAGTGGTGGTGAGAGATACAAAATAAGATGGATATTTGTAAAAGCTCCTGCTTTGGAATAGCTACATATTAATAATTCCATAGGAACCAGGAAAAATAGCAATTTTATAGGAAAGAATTAACATCTCTAATAAAACCACTTACATCTCTTACAGAAGTTTCATATACAAATCCAGACAGTAGCAGTTTCTTTTGCATATACTATTAACAAGACAGGGGATAAATAGGAAAACCAAGCAAATGCAGATTCCAGAGAAAGATCCAGGGAATGAAAGTCAGCTGAAGCAACCAATAGAGAAAATGAAAATGCATCACTCCTCCTGTGCCTTTTTCTAAAAATCTACCCACCAAAAAACCTTATAAAATACTCCACAGGTTTTGTCTCCAGTGATGATGAAACCCATAATTTTCAGAAGCTCTATATTCTACCAGAAAGGCTCTTTGTCCCAGCTGTCTGTGTGCAGCAGACTTCAGAGACACACAGATTTTCCATGGTCACTGCAGCAACCAGAACAAGGCCATTGCTGTGGGCAGCAATATTCCTTAATGTTTGGCTAGTTTTTGAGGAAGTTCACCTTGAGCAGGATGAAAAACTCATGCTATTACCATTACTATTGCTATCAATTAACTATTGCACAAAACTCAGAAAAACACTTTCCTTGAAATACTAAAGCCACACCAAACTTAAGTACAGGAGGAGCTGATGGAGGATTAGCTATCCCAACAGATCAGATTGCTAAAAGAGAGGTAAAAATTGGAAGATGGTTTTTTTCATGACTAAGCAGAAGAAAAAACTCATTAGTTGGTAAGGTTAATCCCTAGGAAAATTCTCTGAATATTAAAGAAATAATTCTCAGTGATACAAAGTTATTTTTTCCCAGCAGACAAATCATTATACTGACAGTGAATGAGATAACTTTTCTATTTGAAAATAGCTATGCTATTAAAAACATAACAAAAGGAAAATTTAGCGCATATTGCACAATAAAAGTAAAATATAATTTTCTACTTCCTTACACAGCAACGGGCAATAAAGGAACATGATAATATTTTAAAGCAATTAACTGGGGATAAATGCCCACACATTGTCCCAGCACTCCCAGAGCCATTATCTGAGAGAGAAACAATGCAGAAAAAGGATCTTCAGGTCAGTCCCATATCCTGGGAGAGAATTCAGTCTGACTGGTTTGGCACAGTTTTTACTGTGGATCCTTCCCCATTAATTAACAATTTCTCTTTCAGCTATTCATCTTCAACCGTATTTATCTACCCAGTGACCCTTCTTTCCTTTTTCTGTCCTTATTAATGCCAGTCTTACTCTTTTTTATTTCACCTGCCTCCCTCTCTCCACTCTCAGCAGCCAAACCTCCCTCTGCCCAAGGACAATCTGGTGTCTAGAACGTGTACAAGTTCTACAGCCCCAGTTTGGGGCAGATAGGGTTGCTCTGGACAGCTGTTCCTGCATTAAGGATGCTGATCCTGCATATCAGAGCTTTGAGAGGACTCAAACCCCTTCTTGGACAGGATTGTGGGAAATTTGCCATTGCATTTTCAGAAGTTGGCTCAGTGTTTGAAATGGAAGCTCCTGACAGTGGTAATTGTCTGCACTGGGAAGTGCTACAGGAAAATTATTCAAGATGGCATGTGTAAGCACAATGTAATTTTAGCTACACTGTTCCTGCTAACATTTTTTAGCAGCTGATGTACATTCCTATTGACAGTTTAAAAGTCAAAAAAACATGACTAAATTATGAGAACCATGGAGCTAATGGCCATCATCAAATACAAACAGAGCTGAAGGATTCCTGCCAGATTTGTTAAGGCAACCTTCAGCAGCTTGGTATAGATTTGTATTCTGACGTCTGTATTGGGAATACTGTGGCACAGACACTCCTACTACAGAAAAAGTGAAAATCAAATCCCCTACAAATTCATCATTTCTAAATCCAGTGTTTCAAAGTGGTGCATTTCATTCTACTCTACCTAAACACTGTCACAAACATTTTATTTTTGCTTCCTCCCCCTGCCACTCAAGTGCAGTATCATGACTTCTACAGGACCAGGTTGTACAAGTGAGTAGCAACTTGAGAAAACTCTTCTGACGCTCACACACTGGTTAAACCAAACCCCAGTTGTTAACTTGTTTACAAGGACAAGGAGACATTTAAATTGATAACAATATTCTCAAATATTTTTACCCCTTTAGTATCTTAAACTATTTACACATTCGTCTGCTGATTTTTATCACAGAAAATAATTTGGTTAAAAAATATCCCAAGATCCAGAGATGAGTTACAAATGGGAAATCACTATTTCCATTACCTCTGCAGTCACCACCAAACCCCACTGCAGAGCAGTACTAACAGCCAAACACTGCCACTGAACATTTTTTGACTCAACCTTGAAAAATGGGGGCAGATGACTTTATGTCAGATGACTTTCGAGCAGCTGAATCCAACTATCCTGCTGGAGACCCAGAGCGTTTTTTCAGCCCATAATTCTATTTCCAAACCATGTTTCTCTCCCGAGAACTGCTTTGTCAATGGTGCTAAATCCTTAAGACAAGACTTGGGACAGACTGTACTGCTCACATTTTCCCCAACATCCACCCACAAACTGAGAACATTTCCACAAAAAACATCTTTCCGTATCACCTATTAGCAAGAGCTTTAAAGAGCAAGCTTATGTTTTTTCTCATTTTGGCTACTGCTTTTAAATTTTAACACTGAAATAGATGTTTCCCAATCCAACTCCCAGCCTTGTGTTGAAGTGGTTAGAACCCTGTCTCACCCCAAAGACATGGCAGATATTTAAAACAGACACCACAGAGAACATTTGGCCTCTTGACAAAAGGTTTGAGCCCTTTCTGTATGAGAAATGCCCCATGGACTTCCTCAGCCACTGCCATCAACACCACCATGGGCACTCAGCACATCTTCCAAACCCTCCAGTCACGAGGAGGTCGCTGCTATAATGGGAATGGCAAAGGCTCAGTAAGTAGGAGGAGACAAGTGGAGGAGTTACCAGCAGAAATATGCACAACACCATTTTCCATGCATAATTACTGCTTAGGCCCCCAGATCTTCAAATTCAATCACATCAGAGTTTCTCTTTTGTTCTATTCACTCTCCATAATTAAGGATATTTCTAGATGACAAGAAAATTTTAATCCCAGTGGTGTGTAAAATAGGGTAACTGGCTGAAGATGCAGGCAGAATGAAAAACATTCCCATGTTTAAACATAAACTTTATAAAGAAAAAATAAGATGGAAATTTATTTATCCTTTTCCACACTCAGAAGGCTGAGAGAATTGGGATTGTTCAGCCTGGAAAAGAGGAGGCTTCAGGGTAACCTAACTGCCCCTTCCAGCACCTGAAGGAAGCCCACAAGAGAGATGGAGAGAGACTATTTACAAGGACTGGAGTGAGGACGAGGGGAAATGGCTTCACATGGAGTGGGTTTAGATGAGATCCCAGGAAAAAATCCTGGCAGGGTGGGGAGGCCCTGGCACAGGGTGCCCAGAGAAGCTGTGGCTGCCCCATCTCTGGAAGTGTCCAAGGCCAGGTTGGACAGGCCTTGGAGCACCCTGGGATAGTGGAAGGTGTCCCTGTCCATGGCAGGGGCTGGAATGAGATGGCCTTTAAGGGCCCTTCCAACCCAAACCATTCTGGGACTGTATGATAGTGGACTTTTCAAGCTTATTTTCAGGAAAAAAACCTGCTATCCTGCTTTTGAATGTGCAATTTTTCTAAGTGATGCATAATTCCACACATTTCCTGGAAAAACAGAGTTATTGTATAGGTATCTAAACCTCACTGCTTTTACTGAATTAAGTATATTTTCATCCATCAAAATCATGCTAAAAAATGTAAAAAAAAATTAAATATATCTCTTTGCATCTTTCAGCACAAATAACACTCTGGATCACTTTGTCTACTAGTTTCCAGCTCCTTTAGGGCAGTTTCATCCAGCCTGTATCTCTATCATATCAGGTTTAATACTTCTCTTCTGTTGAGGCAGGAAGTGCATTCCCATACAACAGAACAAAATTAGTTGGCTCTGATGTGATTTGTGCTCGACAAATCTGTGTAGACTTGTACTTACCATCTTGTTAGCTTTTTAGTGCTAACAAGTGGTTTATTTGTTCCACGACTTTTCGCATTTGTCATCAGAGTGCAGCTGACCTTCTTAGGGAGATTGAGGCAAAACAGCCATTAAATACTCCAGCTATCTTGGAAACATCCGCTCATGGCTTAATGTCCTCTTTAATCTGTTCAGTTATTTCTTGATTTTGTAAAAAAAAAAAAATTGCTGGTAAAGCATTATAGAATTTTTTTTTTTTGTCCTTGATGCCTTTTGCTAGTTGTATTTTTTGTACAAGTTTCTGTCTCTTCCCATCCCTGTTTGTGCAATTTCATTTGTTTGTCCTTTTTTATACTGCCTTCCAGACTCCATTTCACCACAGAATATGATACAGACTTTCTGTTGTTCTCATATAATTACTCTTTCCTTCATACCGAAACAATTTGCTTTTGTGGTCTTCAACAGCATCATTGAGAAACAGACAACTCTCAAATTTCTTTTCTCCATACCAGTTTACCTATCTCTGTTTGATCTTTATTGACACCTTCCTTACTGAGTTCCCCATCTTTACAGAAACATTTTCTTTCCTGCCTTTTTGATGTTACTCAGTCATTCCACGACCATTCATCCCAAGGTGTCTCACAATGGGGAATAATCATTGGCTATAATCCAAACTGGATCAATTATCACATCATTTTCCAGTAACTTCCACATAGCAAACAAACTGAGCCATGAAAGATGAATCACAAAGATTTTGTTGCTAGACTAGTGGCTTTTGTACGCAAGAAAAAATATCCCAAATACTTTTAAAAAGACAAAAAAACTTTGATCCCTTTTAATCTGAGCCTTCAAGTCCTATTTACTTACAAGTATTACTCTTTATATTTCTGTCAGATTAAAAATGAAGTAACTTTTTCCTTGTGTTTACCTCCAGGTCTGACCCCTCTGATGGCAGTGCTGTTATCCCTGCTGTCCACAGCTCCTCCCTGTCATCCTTTGTCTGCTTCTCCTTTGCTGACAACCATTAAACACAGGAACAGTTCTGTATTCAGAACCTGGGAACCACCTCCAACTGTATTTCAGCTGCTGCTCCAACCTTCTGATTGCTAATCCACACCTGGTGCATGCTGTTACTTCAGCCCTTGAAAAACACTGCAGCTTTCACCCATTCCTCACTTAACCTCCCTGGGAAATAACTCCTGGCACCAGCAGGTTCAGGGAGGTTTGCAATCCAGCACATGTCCAAGGCAGTAATGCTGAAAGCCACTCAGCCTCCAGCATGAGCTGCTTGGGCAAGAAATTTATCAACCTCCAAACCATTTCAGAAGTCAATTTGTCCCTTTCATTTAGAGTGCAGTGTGCAGAAGCCTTGCTTAGGTTTTTTGCCTTAATGTACTATTTCCCGAGAGGAAAGGAAATGTTTTAAAGTAGATATAAAAACATCATTCTAAATTTGTAGCAATGTGTTTGTCTGTTTTCTGGTTTCTTCTCCAAAACAGAGCTCAGCCTCATTACACATTTCTTCCCCAGCACTTTCTGGGATGTAAGAAAATGTAAAAATTATGCTGTTTTCACTACAGCAGACCACTGATGCTTAATGCAAAGAGCTAAGTAATAACAACTGTTTGCACAAAAAAGCATTACTATATATATTTAAATTTGCCTGAACCACTCTTTGTGCTTTTTCTCATTATAACTATTATTTTCTTGACTTTTTTTTTATAACTGACAAAACCCTTTCCTTAAGGCTCTCCACTCAGTGTTTACATACAAACTGCAGCCCAAGACAATTCATCTCCTTTCAAAGCAACTTCTGCTGGCAGCAGCTTGTCTGCCTGTCCCTTCCTCTTCCTGGCAGCTTTTCTCATCTAAATTATTTAATATTTTACTGCTTTGCAGTAGGAGCTAGTTGTGCATATTTTTTTGGCTTAGTTTTCCATTTTCACCTATCCCTCTTAACAGTTATTTTCTGGTAATTCTCTCAAGAGAGGAATCATAGGCACATCCTCCTAAACTACATCAACTGGAGCGTCCACAGAGCTGCAAAGGTGGGAAGGGTCTGGAGGGGAAGCCAAAGGAGGAATGGCTGAGGGCACTTGGTTTGTTCAGCCTGGAGGAGACTGAGGGGAGACCTCACTGGAGCCTTCAGCATCCTCCCGAGGGGCAGCAGAGGGGAGGGTACCAATCTCTGTGACCAGGGACAGCAGGGAATGGCTGGAGCTGTGTCAGGAGGGGTTTAAGCTGGATATCAGGAAATACCATCAAGTCATCAGAGCTTTCTAATATAGACCAATTTTTGGTGGGATGTATTCTGAAGAGATACAAAACTGTTACCACTCTACTCTGAACTTTCTTCTGAAGAGAGGAAAGAACATTCTGTGGCTCTTCCCTCACTTTAAAACAAATCTAAATCTAATTGCTGAAAACTAGGAGAGTTTTGACTATGGCAGCAAGTGACTGTCAGGACATGCTTTTACCAAAACTCAGAACACTCCACAAACATGCTGTTCTTCAGATCAGACCAAGCTGCACTTGCTAAACTTCCAAGACATAAAATAAATGCTCTTCTACATACTCTGATGTTTTCAAAACACATGCTTGTAAAAGCAAAAGCCAGCCCATCTCATGTTTGCTAACACTGGTACCTATTAGTTCAATGTACTGAGAGCACAGACATAGGAATGAATGTGAAGAGCTGATGTTGAGAGAAATACAGTGATGAGAACGAGCTATTTTGTGACAGGCCTGGAAGGCAGGGAGTGGAGGAGAGTTAAAGAGGCACACAGCAGTCCCTTCTCAAACCAGTCCCATAGCCTGGCCCTGTCATTATTTGTGTTTCTTAACCAACAGCCCTAAGGAAGAAGCTACGAGACACCAAGAGCTTCAGTAATGTCTGGAGACAAAGTCAGAAAACTAAAAAATTCAACCATTCTGTGCCTTCAATGCTTCACTAAATTTCCTATGCTAAGATCAGTATTTCTGATATTCCCACATAAGGATTGCAGTGCCAGCCACTTCTGATTTACCAGCTCTGTCCTTCCAGCTGGGCCACAGGAACAGCCCACGTGTTTTTCTCCAATATATTTGCTCTGTTCACAACTCTTTTCCTAGGAAGCTTTTTAGCTATTTGACACATTCCTACCTGATCTGTTTGCCTTCCCGGACATCGTACAAAGAAAAAAAGACATCTGTGTCCTCTCCAATGGTGTTGTAGGTGAAGCTCTTCAGGCTGAGGAAGAAGTGATGAGGCACTGGCATCCGACAGGCTTCCCCGTGCCGCTGACGGATCGTATCCACCTGATTCAAACCAGGGAAAACCATTGGCAGTTCTTCACTCATAAAGGACAAGTGACCAACTTGATTATTTTAACTGAGAGGCTGCCTCTCCTCTCTCCATCAAGTAAAAGCTTAATCTCAAATGTATTCTGCCTCAGAGACAGGTGCTAGATTAAGTTTTCTTCCTCTATTTTTAACACTTCTAATTTGAATAGATTGATGAAACTGTGATAATCAAGTAGATATAAAACAAATGGTCTATGCATTGGAAATCTGATTTTATCAAGTAAACCAAGTCAATCTTATTTCTCAAATTTTGCCTTGATCCTGGTACTGAAAATTAATTATAAGACAGTACTGGGGTGGTTCCTGATGATTTCCATTTAAAGCAGATGGACTTCAAAGCATTTTAATAACATTTGTTACGTTTTTTCTTTCCAGCCCTGCAATTCATTTATAGAGGTCATTTATGTGGCCAGTAGGACAAGGGCAGTGACTGTCCCCCTGCACTGGGCACTGGTGAGGCCACACCATGAATCCTGGGGTTTGGGCCCCTCACTCCCAGGAAGACACTGAGGTGATGGAGCTGCTCCATAGAAATGAACGGAGCTGGGAAGGAGTCTGAAGCACAAGTCAGATGAGGAGCAGCTGAGGGAGCTGGGGGGGCTCAGCCTGCAGAAAAGGAGGCTCAGGGGGACCTTATTGCCCTGTGCAACTCCCTGAAAGGAGGTTGTAGCCAGGTGGGGCTTGGTCTCTTTTCTCAAGGAACAAGCAACAGGACAAGAGAAAAATAGTCTCAAGTTGTGCCAGGGAGGTTTAGATTGGATATTAGGGAAAAAGTCTTCACAGAAAGGGTTGCCAAGCACTGGAACAGGCTGTTCAGGGAAGTGGTGGAGTCGCCATCCTTGGAGGGATTTAAAAGATGTGTAGATAGTGCTCAGGGACAGTTTAGTGCTGGGCTTGGCATTGCTGGGGGAACATTCAGACTTAAACTTAAGGGCATTTTTCACTCTAAAACAATCCATGACTTAGAACCAGGCTTAACAGGCCAGTTTGTCCTGCAGGTATAAAAACAACTTAATAAGGGTTGATAACAGGAGCAACCAATCAAGCCAAATAGTTGAAAGGTTTACAGTTTGACTCAGCCTATCAAGATGAATTTAAAGCAATGAATGCTGGGGTGGCCAAAGAAAAAAAGAGTATCAGTAAATGCATGCTTTCAGTTTTCACAGCCCTTTACATCCACTCACTCTGATCTTAATAAACAGGTTGCATGAATATCCTAAGCTGACTATGCTCACCTCCTCTGAGTGCATAGACAGGTACATTCAAACCAAGAAAATCTTAAAATTTTCAGACGTACAATTCAGATTTGTACTGGTTTAAAAGGAATTTTGTTCTGGATTTTAAATTAAATCCAAAGAAATCCTCATTCTTTAAAGACAGGTACCTGTGGAAGCACAGATCTCTGTAAAGATCAAAGCCAGATTCCATGACCAGGACTGGATTATATAAGTACAGAAAGGATGTGTGAAACAGAAGCCACTAAGCCACATGTTAGCAGGTAGAGAGGAGCCACATGGGCAGAGTGAGGCTTTTGATCTCACTGCACAAGTTGGTCTTTTAAGAACAACAGTTACGAGCTCAGGAAAAGAGACCTAAATGGAATTTGAAGAAGGACCTTAGTGACTTAAATACTTGGGAATCTTCTGAGGAAGTGTTCTATGGGTAAGGATTTACCCAGTAATCTCCATCACACCTTTACCTACATTAACAGAAACTTAAAGACAACAAAAAATTCAAATGTGGGTGGTATTTACCTGTGATGTGCTCTGCTGGACACTGTGTCTACTTGACAAATGCTGTGGAGATACAAAATAGCAAAATTTAAACCTTTTTGAAAGTAAGAAATATTTACATTATATTTATGTAGCATTAGAACAGTAATTCTAAAATAGGACTTTCAAAATGATTTCCAACTTTTCATAGCCTTTTCTTCACAGTGTATCATCACTCACAAGACCACTTGCTTTCCTAAAGGCTTTTCTCAGTTAAGTTGGTTCTTTACCTAACTACTTGAATTTACAGGGGGTATTTGCCTAAGCTTTTAAAGCAAATGGCTGTCACAAGTTAGACAGAATTTCAAAAAGAAATGTTATTATAGCGTTGGAAAATGTCATTATTCTGTGTAATCCCTGTCTTCTCTTGCTAAATGGGAAGATACCTCACCACTAATCGTCATCTCCTGGTATATTGTCTGTGAGAAGGTGCCTTTGTTAAAAATCACAGGCATCTAAAAAGAAAGATGGATTTCAGACGTTGTTTAAACTTTTCGCTCTAATAAGAAAATGAAATCCTGAAAAATGGTTAAAGACTCTTCTACAATTTCAGCTGCCCAACACCTGTAAAGAAGCATCAGTGTAAAGAGCTACATGTCTAAAAACTCAGAGGATGATGCTGTATTTAAAGCCTTTTATGCTAGAAGGAGATGTTATAATCAGAAAATGGACTGCAAGACTCACTGAAGCCATTTAATCTCCAAAGGGAGATTTAAATACTAATCTAAATTGAAAAGGTTTCAGAGAGCTTTAAAAAAACATCATTAATGATTCTACCATGCCTTTCCCCGCATATCATCTTAATATTAGCATTTTAAACAGAAATATTAACATTGACACTACCACACATTAAATACTTCCTTCATTCGCCCCATCTCTCTCCTGTTACAAACACAGTATCTTATTCTGACCAAACATTTACACTCTGTATCAGAATCAGCAGATCTGTTGACAAACACAAAGCTTCAAAGGAGGTGAAAGTAAAAGATTGTCCACAAAATGTATGTGGCAATTCTCTTCTCAAACTATGACACCAATTTTCACACAGAACACAAATAAGAGTTTTTTACCACAAAAGGAGAGAGACTCTTCATAATGAGAATAAACCAAGGAGATATTGGGGTACTGAGGAAGCTGGCAGAAGTGCTCACTGAGCCCCTTTCAATCCCTCACCAGCAGTCCTGCTTAACTGGGGAGGTCCCAGCTGAACAGGAGCCAGCAGAGGGCCCAGCTGGCCAAGGAGACCCCAAGGACACCCCTGGATTTGACACTGGTGACGCCACATCTCAAATCCTGTGTTCAGTTTTGGGCTCCTCACTACCAGGTTGGCTATTAGGGAGAATTTTGTCACCCAAAGCGTTGTAAAGCACTGGAACAGGCTGCCCAGGGCAGTAGTGGAGTCCCCACCCCTGGAGGGATTTAAAAGCAGTGCAGCTGTGCCACTTGGGGACAGGGGTCGGTGGGGGCCTCAGCAGTTCTGGGGGAATGGTTGAGCTCAATGATCTTAAAGGTCTCTTCCAACCTAAACAGTTCTATGAATTCTAAATGGCATATTTTGACATCTGCTTACATTCACAGTTATAAAAATGCCCTTTTTCACACTCTCAGTAGAAAAATAATGATCTCCAGCTCCATTGTTTGTCTAAATATTGCATCATCTTCTGAATGTTAAAAGCCTTTAAGTTGGCTGAGTTGCCTATTTAATCTTTTTGTCACCTGCAACCACTCAGAATCATCTGGCACAGAAAAGACCAGTTATTTAAGCTACTCAAGGTGTACTGACTTCTTTTGACTAAATTAACCTCTGAATCCAAGGAAGAAAGTGGGAGAGACACTCCAGCAACACAAATATGAGAGGTGGTCTGAAGAGATTCCTCAGCAAACACTGCTGCTTACAGAGTGTACCCTCAGGTAAATCTGTAACAATAAGTGATGAAAACATCAGGTTTTAATTTTTTCCACAATCAGAAGATAAGATTTGACTAACTCTCTGCTTTTGTGCTTCAGGACCACATTATAACAATACAATCACTGACTGAGTTAATTTTATGTGCCCTTGCCTCTGGCCAGGCAAAGTGCCCAGAGGGTACAAGCCATTTTTGGGTACTTGGATGGGAGGGTGACTGAAAATAGCCAACATGGATTTATCAGGGGTACATTATGCTGGATCAAGTGATTCCCCTGAGGTAAAATAACCAAATCAGTAGATGAGGGAAAATTCGTGGCTGTTGTTTCTCCTCTGCTCAGCGAGGCCCTCAGCACAGTCTCCCACAGTATTCCTGTACCCAAGCTGTAAAGTTACACCTGCAAGAGTAGACTAAACTATTTTGTCAAAAAACCCTAAAAACAGCAGGATTTTCAGGCTCCAAAGGTAGTGGTTAATGGTGTAGATTCTTCAGGGGTCTGTCCTGAGACCTATGCAGCCTTAAATTCCCAGATGATCCTAAACTGGGGGCAGCAGACTGGCAGGGTCCCACTAAAGCAAGCCAAACATAAGCCAGGGGAGCACTCTGGCAGCAGGGACATTTAACAATTTACTGTTTCTGTTATCAGGAACAGAGCCAGTAGACTGAGAATAACATTTATTCCTTTTTCCTCAGCACTCAGTAAACTACAGCTGAAACACTGCGTTCAGCAAAAGACAGTGAAGCAGCACAAGGTGTTTGAGGAGGATGGAGGGAATGCAGTGTTTTGAGTCTGGAGAAGAGAAGGTTTGTAGGTGAGCTGTGGCAGCCTTCCTGTGACCATGAAGTTCCCAGCACAACGAGGCAGCCAGGCTCTCCACAGAGCTGCACAGCAGCTTGGCCACAATACCATGGTCATCAATTACAACTCAGGATATCCCAATGCTCCAACAAGGGAAAATGTAACTCCATCAGGGCAGCCAAGCATTAGAACACGGATCCAATCCTTTCCCTCGAAGAATTTCAACATCCAACTCGACAAAGCTCTGAGTAGCCTGGTCTGAGTTCAGCATTGACTTTGCATTGAGAGTAGGAAGTTTGCCTAGAACTCCCTGAGGGCCCTTCCAACCTGAAAAGCCTTCCAAGGTGATATAAAAAGCAGGACTGTTAAGAAATTATCAATCTTCCTTCTAAAAAAAAAAAAAATCAGTTTTACCTTTATTTTTCTCAAAAGATAGTTGTCTGTAAAGGTTGTGCAAACTTTAACAGATACGACGTTCAGTATATCTGTTCTCATCAAAGTGTTTTGTGATGCTTCAACTGATTCCTTGCTATTGAAATCTAGGCCTATTGATTCTCTTCTTATCCATCATTAGGATGAAAAGATTAATTAATTCAGCTTGTGATTCTATTATAATCTCAAATCTCCTCTACAAAACCACCTAAGCTTGTAGTGTCCCAATCTGTACTTCTGAGGTAACAATTGACTGCAGGAGTTAAAACCTTACATTTATGATTCTCCCTGGTATACTCCACTTTTCATAAAATTTCTTCAGTTTCTCTATATTGTCTGGAATTCTGATCCTTCCCTTCACTGAAAGAATCAGAAATACCATTTCCAACTTTGTGGATTTTGTATATTTAGTAAGAGGACTTCCAATTTCAGCATCTAGTCCTTAATTAAACTTGAAGCACTATGAAGTGGAGGATGACCTCAAGAAATTCAGCTAATTCATCCCTCCTCCTAGTTAATCAAATTATTGACAACCATTCTCCTTTTTTTTTTTTCTTGAGTATGGGTTTTCTAATTAGCTCTGTGTTTACTTTACAGTAATTTCATCTAGAACTAATGACCTTTGCAGAATTTAAATTAAAACAAACATTTAAAACCTTTATCGAAATCTAAATATGGAATCAGCTGCTTCTCCTCTATCCACTAGACATACCTGTGTTCTGGAAATACGTTGGAACTTTTAAAAATTGCTTATTCTGGACACGTTCACACTCACTATTACTCATGTCCTTGCTGCAAGTAATTATTATTTTCTATTATTATTATTATTTTACAGCATTTTTTACAGGGAGAGAACAATTACTAGCTCCTCCTCCATCACCTATTTTTATGATGTGAAGTTTGCTTGCCCTTTGCTGGTATTCTGGAACTTTACCCATCTTCTCAATCATTATCACTAACACATCTGATGTGGCTTCTCCAGAGATCCCAGCTGAAATGTACACAGCTCTATATCCCCTGGAACTGAAAAGTCCTTGATAGAGTTAACACCTCACCAGAGTTTAGTGGGGCAAGAAGAACATTAAATGCCACATTATTTTCTTGCACCATGTGCCAGTTGGTTTTCCTCAGTATAAAAACTTCCCTTTAGATTCCCAGTACTACCAGGTTATTTATATAAAACTGTTTCTTGATACAATTGACCATATTTGCTTGTTAAATTTGAATTTGTGCATTGCCTGATTTTTCTATTTACCCATTTGTGCTATTCTATTATACTTCTCTATAAAATTCTGTTCTTGTAAACGTGCTCTTGGTAATCTGAATTTCCCTTTCACTCTAATGCCTGGAGGAAATGAAGAATTCTTAATTTATCCAACTTGGCCTGTTAGTGAGCATCTTGTGGTTTTGTTCTTAATTTACTGAAAGAGCTATCAATTCTCCTTACCTGTTTTCCCATCAAACATCTTTCTCATGATATCTTATCTACCAATATCAGTTTTCAGTGCTGTTCTTCCTCATTCCTTTCCTAGCAATGCCTGGTAAGTGAATTCCATCATTCCCAAGTCAGTCTTAAACTGCTTTCTGCCTTCATGTCCTCATCTGACCTCTTACTGGGGTTTAGAGGTCAACATACACAAACCTGTTATCTGTCCATCTGCTTTGTTAAACAGAGAACAACCAAGAAAATCCCAACAAAGATTTCATGATCTTCCTGTTCAGTTTGTGTCCAGTTGTTTTCCTTATCTAGTAGAGCTCTGGGTAACTGAATTATTTGCTTGACTATTCCTTCTTACCAACCACATTTACCATTTGAATAAAGAACAAGCAGTTATGAGGTGCATTAATGGCAGCATTAATTTGAAACTATTTATTTAGGAACTCTATTTTTTTTTTTAATAGGAACTCTGGTGAACTTGTGGCAATTCTCTCACACAGTTGGAAGAAATGCCTAAGCTGCAGCAGTTACACAGCCAGCAGCTGTGCCTTTCATGCACCTGCTGAACTTGTCCTGAAGACACACACCCACCTCAGTAACTTTATAGAAAAGACAAACCTAATTAATCACCAGCTTTGAACATTTCTGATTTGCAAAATGTCTTCAGACATTTGTAACTTGTAACCCCTTCCACTGAAATGTGCCATCCAAGTGTTCCTGACATTCTGCAGGACCTCGTGTTCCTAAATGACAACTTCAATCCAGCAGCAACTCCAGCACTGAGCTCTGTGGCAGAATTCTGAGAACATATTTTCCCACCATTCAAAAGTAATATGTATTTTTTAAAAGTGTTCTGTCATATTGGTTAAAGTCACAAACATTGTCAGGGAAAGGGCAATTTGCTTTCCTTCAGGAGCAAAGCAACAATTCCTGACAAATGCTGTGCATCCTGCAGCCACTGGCATTTAGCTTCAGAATGAGTAACGTGGAGAAGCAGGATGTGCAAGGCCTCAGAGCACAACAGTTCTGCCAAAGAGATGAATTCAGCATCACCCAGCAGTCACAGATACACTTAGCAATGAAACATGAGAGCTAAAAAAGAGGCTCGAATTTAACAACTTACAATTTATCAAGAAGAGCAGTGCTAAGTCTAATGACTGAGTAAAAAATGCTTGAATCTGTTGTCACAGAGAGAAAAGTCTGATGTGCTACCTCACCCATTGCTCTGCTAATGAGTGTTTTCTATATTGCATTTAACATCCTGCAATCCTGAAAATACAAGAAAGCAATCTGGCTCTCACAACTATTCCTGCAAGACTATTCCACAATGTAAAACCCACTGCTCATTTGAGAATCCATTAAGTATTTTATCAAAAGTAAGAAGGATTCTCTCCCTGGGTTTTTGTTAAGTAATACAAACAATCCCCAAACCACATTAAAAGTAACCCTAAAACAACCTAAGTCACCAATATACCCTTCCATCATTTTTTACTATATTCAAGTTAAAAAAAGGAACAGGTTTTCAGCTGCTTTGGTTCCTGAAATTGCCTTCTGACTGTAAAGAGATGTGATTAGACAGCACTGTCCTCTTGCATCTACAGACTCTGGCAGCAGTGAAGTGTGAAGTGAGTAACGGTGGTGTTCTGAGCCCAGCCCAGAATGGAGCAGCACAGCCACAGGACTAAGGGGTGACACAATCAGGCTGCTCTGGCAATAAATATTGCCTATTTGCAGTACTCCAAGTATTCAGAGTAAAGAAATGTGCAGAATAAACCTCAGAGTAATAAACCAATCCTTAGTTAGCAACTAACCTCACACTCTGAATCTTCACTGATTGAATTTGGTACTGAGTTATTTCCAGGCTGTACTGAAGGAAAACTGCTGTACTGGCACCAAACTCACCTCAGACCATGGAAAATTAGGAACAAACTTGAAAAATTAGCTCTATAGACTGGTGTACTTTCATATTTCTTATGCAACTCTTATTTCTCGCCATGAAATCCACTGTTACATGGTGCAAATAATCCAAACCAGCAACAGCACCCAGCCTGTTTACAAAACATGCCTTTGGTTTAAGAAAAAGTTACATCTTGCACACCAAAACCCATCACCAAGCCATGGACCTCTCTGCTCCTAATCTTAAATAGCTGAAAGTCAAAACAGTTTTAAAATAGGAAATTAAAAGCTTCCTAAAAGTGAGTGACACTGTAACGACATTATGTAGAAAACACTGTATTTTCTTTGGCAGATATTAAGAGAAGAAGTTGTATAAAATAATTGCTGAGGGGTTTTTATTTGGGTTGCTTGGGGCTTTTTTTTTTTTGATAAAACAGCCTCTGAGGAATGGTTTTCATTCACTTTCCTGAATTTTACATGCTGCTTACATGCTGAACATTACATGCTGTTTCTCCCTCTACAGTTACATCACAACAGAACCAAAATTATCTGTATTAATGCTACTAACAGAGAATCCAAACACAGTTAAGTCATAACATGCATCAGTGACTTTACAGTTCATTAATGGCACAATTCACATTTCCAAAACAACTTCAACTTCATTAGGCACCAACAGGACTGTACAAGTGACTAATAATGACAGAATTTGGAACTCACTCCAGTGAAGGAATTATACTACTTTACCTGAAAATCCAAATATTTTTATTCAAATGCACCCCTTGTTTTCTAAGGAGCACTGACATACAACAAGGATGGTCTTAATGCTCAAGGATTCGTTTTGCTTAAATTAACTTATGCACTGGTCTCCCTCCTCTCTGCCCTTTTTTTGTGAGCTCAAAAAGTCTTTGTAGCAGGGCAAAGATGTTTATTATCTATGAAACCAACAAACCCAGACGTTTCACTTAGGTATTCTTCATCTGCAGATCTGCTGCAAGAATCAAATAGTGGCTCTCACAGGCTTTCTGGGCTCAGAGAACCTTCCAAGAGTTAACACGGTGTTACTTTGTAAATTGAAATTAAAATGTATCAAAGCATGCCACTGCTTAGGGTATTCAGGCTGCCAGAGACACTGTTCTGGTGGTCAGGGTGCAAATGAAGAAGAGATTTAGCTTGCAACACCATTTTAAACAAGAAAACATGGAAGAGCAAAGAATGAAAACATTTTCCCTTCTTTCCCTCCCACAGTGAAAACTCAGAGCAATCTCCCACAGAATTTCTTACCATTTTATAAAGGTCTGAAACACTGATCTGATCTGAATCCACAACCTCAAAGTCCTTCCGAGGAACTAAGTCAAGGCCCAAATGTCTGGAAGAGAAGGAAGGAGCAGTGTCAGTGTGGTCCATGAATGTTCACTGGCACCTCCTGCATGTGCCTCCTCCATGGCAGGGACATGGAAATACTCAACTGTTCCAGTCTGACTGCAATTGTTAACCATTAAACACATAACCTTTCTAAAGAAAATTTAATGCAAATATCAAAAAATCCCTCTAAAAACTTGTTACTTTTTGTTCCTGACTTCAGGGGAGCTCTGGCAATTAATGCAGGGGAAGCTTTTGGCAAATATGTTGGTGCAATACCCCAAAAAAGTTAATTTTGTATGTGGAAATGTAGCAGGTAAAGAAAGTTCATACTCTGGCTTCTGCTGCAGTATTTGAGTAAGATCCTTCACTACATAATGAAAAAGTTCCATTAATAACCCTGTTCAAATGTGCCAACAGATCCTGAGCCTTGGGAAGCTGCTTTGATATTCCTGGTGTTCATAAAACTTCACCCCCAACTTCATTACTGTGTAAACATAGTATTTTTTTTAATAATAAAAAATAACTGCAATAACAATAATCTTAATCTGTATTTGTAACACACACAAAATATTTTTAATTATTCTGAACAGAATTAATATTGTGGTTCAAATCAAATATATAAACCGATAAAAAAAGAATACCAGTGCAAAGATGACTAGTTAAGGAATTCAGCTGTAAAGAAGGCAGTGCAGGTCACAGCTCCACATGAGCAGCAGACAGAATAAGATATTCTTCATCCAGACAAATAAATGAAAACTGTTAATGATTAATTAATAACTGTAGACTGCAGAACACGGCAACCTTAAAGGTGACAAAACCCAAGTTTTGCTCCATAGATCTTCAATTTCTGAGGCACAAAGAGTTCTGAGCATTACAATAAAAAGGTACACTAAACACACATTAGGAGTAAATTAGAAAAAAACCAACACATGAATTAACCATTTTCCTGCTTTTGCCTTATGTAACTCTGATACTTCACTTCTAGACATTTTATACTGAAGTTCTTGATAGTCTTAAAGAAATAAAAACAACTTCAGAAGAGGTGCCCTCACCAACTACCTTGGCACTCCTTCTGTCAGGAACTATAAAAGAAAAGCAAAAGTCAATTTAATTTTGTAATCAGAGAGGGAAACATTCTACACAGACTTGTTCCTGATGGCAAATGAAAAATTTTATTGAGAAAAACCTCTCTGGTACTGCAGAGTAATTGTGTGGAGCAATAACAGAAGGCTCCAGGCAATCCAGTGTCTCTTTCTGAGCAATTGGCTTAAAACAACAGCCAGGGAGAACCAGCAGCTTGGAGGAAGCTCAGCTACCTTTGCTCACCATGGTGCTTTTAAACGTTACCCAGAAGTTTCCAAACTCCGTAATTCTTTTTTGAAACTTTGCCTAATCAGGTTTTCCTTCTTTATTTATATCCCTAAGCCACCACATCTCAAAAATATAGCTCAGCCCTGTTCACCTGCCCTGGTAGCACTGAATGGTCATAGAAACACCCTACTGACAAACTGGAATTGCCACATTCTCAGTTCTTTGCTAAAATCAATTATCTTTTCAATGGAAAAAAGGGAACAGCCTTCCTTCTTCAATGCAGTTTCATGTCAAATATCAAATTCTAAGTTCTAATGCTACATTGTGAAAGTGATGGTTTCACACTTTGTTTAGATTAAACCTATCAAACACAAGTCATCTGTGGCCCAGGACCAGTACCTGAAAACTGCAGCTGCACAGATGAAAATGACTATCTATTTACCAAATGAAAAAGGTTAAAATAAGGACACACTAGGTAATCCTTACCTGCAGCTGCCAGTGGAGCCTACTTATCACACAAAGTCAAAAAATATAATACCAAAAAATGATAAAATCAGTAAGAGATCACTGCAAAGGTTTTTTTTTTAATTGTTAATGCTCATCAAATTCATTCACAGAAGATTTCCTGAATGCAAGTATCTAAACAACCTCCAAAACACCCTGTCATTCACATGTGTGCACACTCCCACCCCTAAAGTACACTGATAGAGGGATTTCCCCTCAGCACACAGATATGACAAATTATTCCCCACTGACATTATCAAAGCCACTTGTGTGTGCACTGCAGTTCCAGGGCAGTCACGGAGCTCTATTAAAGCTCCCCAGGAAAACCTGGGCAAGCCAATCCCAGCCTGACAAGGCTCTGTTTGCATCATTTCAGCTCTCAGGAGAGCTGGGGTGAAGCAGTGCCTGCACTCATTACTCAGAACGTGACAAATGTATTATCTTCTGCTTAATAATGTTCAACACAACTGCAGCAGCATCTCTGTGAAACTTATCTAATACCCTATTTTTAGTTAAATCCCTTAACACCGTGGATTTTCAGCCCAGAAGATTCTCATTCTCTAATACTATGTTAATCCTGCACAACACTTGCTCCCAGCAAATAAGGGTGTCTTGGCTGGAGCACAAACATGCAGCCATTTACTGTGCAGGTGGAAGTTCAGGTTTGTACACTCAATTTGTATCAATAATTTTTTTGCCTGTGAAGGACTGACAACATAATGCTTGAGATGGCAATGACAGTCAGTGGCCCACTTTCCCTCTCTATTATCAAACACTGGGGGAATAGAAGAGCCCCAGCTGCCAGGCTGTATTTCTCCAAAACAGAGCATGCATAAAAATTACATAATGTGCTGGTTTGTTTATCTGTCAGTTCCTGTCTCCACAATACCTTCTTTTACAAGCAAATTCTTGTGCTCTTTTATTCTGCCTTCACACTGAACTGCCCTTCAAAATTCTTTCCCAAGTATACCTACAAAATATCACCAAGCCTATCAATTACCTCTTGACTGCATCTGTTTGGGATTCCTCCAGCTGGCATTTAGACATTCCTCCTCTTCTACATAAAAGTCTCCATAATTTTCCTTTCTTTGGGGGAAAAGAATTTTAAAAATCCACCACCTAAAATCTCTAGATAATTTTATCTCACGTAATATGAAATCCAACCAACTGACAAAAATACAGGGCTTTTTAGTAGTGAAAGGGATGAACACACAACTCAAGGTTAACTGGGCTTCTAGAAAAAAACAGCTTGGGTTTAATGGTAATTTTGAAGAACAGTCCTAATTTCTAGTATGCTCATATATTTACAATACAAACACCACAGCATTTAGAATTTGTAAAATCACAAGTCAGGACAACTCCTCCTAGAAGAGCCTTGCAGAAATATGTAATTTTACTTGAAAAAAAAATCTTTCAGATGCAAACTCAATCTTGAAGAGCAGATTGGGAGAGCTCATCACATCTCTGGAGGGTGCAAGATCTCATCTCCTTTGCTCCAAAAATGTCCACTTTACCTCAACCTTTTCAGCTTTAATTCTGCAGCCATTAATTTTTCTTGTATTCCTTCTCTCAGCATATCAAAGCCTCATTCAATATCATTTGTATTTCTCTTACACAAATAAAGATGGTGAAGGGAAAGAAAATGATCCTAGCAGCGATTCACATAAAATATGTACAGACTTTAAAATAGACTTTGATGGAAATACAATACAGAAATCCATGGAAAATTAAACACATGAAAAAAACCATGTCTGTCAAAATGAGACTCTGCTAATACAACCTGATACTTTTCTTTGACAGAATTAAGTTATTTTAAGTTATATAAAAAACTGCAAGGGCTGCAATCTATAAAGAAATTAATAAAGTACTGATGTAATGCTACACAGGAAATTATTTCTTAAAATGAAGATGATGAGATGAAGGTAAATAATCTTAGTTACGAACTGATAAAAGGGAATTGTAGCAAATACTTCTGAGCATGGCAGTATCAGGCCACAGAGAAAGGTTTTTCAGCTTTTCCTCAAAGATTGACATCCAGGAAAGTTTCTTACACCTTTAATCCCAACTCAATCATTACTCCAAGCCTATTCAGGAAAAGATGCTGTACATTTACACAGAAATGGCAGCTGCTCTTCCTGCAACCTTCTTAAAGGTATTTCTTTATGGCTAAGTTGGTCTCTCCCACTTGGATCTCCTTTGATGCAATGCCAACTACTGCAATAAAACTGCCTTTAATTCTCAAAACAGGTATCATCTGTACTTCTAATTCATATCTCCAGATGCATTTTACCAACTTCAAGCTAATTATAGCAACACTACCAAAAAATCATTCTAATTCCTTTTATGTCAAGAAAATATGGCAAGAGGGTAAATCACCCCAAGCCCCAAAATAATCTAAGAGTGCGAACACTGAAATTTAGGGCTTTTTGAAATTTAAGACTGTGCTGACTTCACTGGATCACACAATTCCCCTCCACAGTTATGGATGGCAGTAGTTAGCAGGTACTAACATTGCAACTGCTGCTGGCTTTCCAACTGCAATTGTGAGGTAGGACAAAATCCATGACTTTAAAAGTGTGTTTCATTTTCTTTGCATGACAGTGTGAAAGATTTATTGCTAATATTTTTCCTTTTATTTTTCTTTTTAAACACTCGTTTGTACCTCTTGGCTACCTGTGGATCTTTCTGTGTAGAATTTATGGCAACTATTTGGAAGATTTCTTTTAATGCAGTGATTTTAATAACGTTTTATGGGAAAAAAAGAATAACCTTTGACTGAAAAGTAATGTAAGCCTACAAACTCATCTTGTTTATGGCTTTTATCTGTCAAAAATATCAAGGTATTGGTGGCTCCCTCTCTTTACTCTGTTTCTGACCCTAAACACAGAATATCTATACCACATTTATAGGGAAGGAAGTGTCTTCCCTGAGTATGAAAGGAAACCTGGATGCTTTCTGATCATCTCCTGACAGGTCCTACATTAATCTGAAAGAATCATCCTGAAGATTAGGTGAGATGACCTCTGATTTTCAAGTTGAATTACTTCGAAGAAAGCTTCATCTGCCTTTCTGGCACACAAGGTATTGCACATACTGCTCAATTAGCTTTTGGCACTGAAGCACAAGCAGAGGATTCACATTTCAAATAGGAGCTCTGTCAGGCAGATTCCTTCATCTGTTTTTGATGCAAAAGTCTCTACAATGAAACAGCTTTTCATCAGCAAAAAAGTTGCATCCTGGTTTCCCATTCTAAGCAATAGTAAAAGTTGAAAGACTTATCCATACGTGTAGAAGCAAAAATCTAAACAAAAATTTCAAAATCAAGTATCTATTTTACTTGAAGCATGACAGAAAATGAGATGAAGAACTGTAGATTCCACTTTATAACATGATTTAAATGAGATGATAAATAGCAGACTTCAGCTTTATAATGTTTATAACAACTTCTTCCTTGTTGTTTACAGACCATTGGACACTTCCAATAGCATTTCAGACTTCCACAGATCAATGTTATGGCCAATTGTATCAGAGTGAAACATTTTCAGAAAGCAGAAGTATTTGCAGCATTCTGTATAAAATGCAGCAAGGTATGCAGGGGAGAAAGCAGTAGATTTTGGCTGTGCAAAAATACACAGAGAGATGCTTAAAAGTGCAAGTCTAAAACCAGCAAGATGTTCATCTGAAGGTAGCAAATTCTGATTGGGAAATACAAAATCCTCTGCAGCAGCAATATCAGCCCTGCATGTGAGAAAACCCAAGCTACCTGGGGGTAACTGGAACAAGGAACAAAGCACAAATCAAAGAAAAAAAGGATGAGTCCAGGATCTTTTTTTGTACAGGGGACATAGAATGTGTAAGCAACAGAAAATGGAATTGCTACAGGAAGGGGCAATCAGGAATGTGTTACAAGAATGACTAGCAACAATACAGAGGGTTAGCAGCAATAATAGTACAATAATATTCCTACATTTTAATAGATCAAACTACAGAGCAAAACTTAATATTTACAGTAGGCACATAAAACTAAGCAAATAAAAGGTCTGAAAGCAGTCTAAATGACTTCTTTCACAAAAGAAGAAATCTGCAGCCATTCATCCAAGGAGTGTATCTGTCCCTCGATTTCCACCAGCTCCCACCAGGACACAAGGGATGAAGACTGAGCCACTGCCAGCGTATTTAAGGGAAAAATTATACCAGTTTAACAAAATGAAAAAAAATCCCTAACTGGTGGTGATAAGAAGTGTGAGTTTCATGTTTGCATCACTCCTTCCCAAAGAATACAACTCATTAATGATCAAGGTCAGGACTAAAGTAGCCTCTCACTACAGAAGCAAGCATGTTACATATCAGAAGTGTGAGATGACCTGTTTCCTGAAAGCTGCTCGGCCATGGAGTATCTCCTGTTAAATTGTGCTGTCTTGAGTAATTACAGCCCTGCTCAAACTGCAGGTATTCAGTCTTCTCAGACAACATTAATAACTAGGTTTTTCATTTATTTTATTTGTAAATCTCAAGTGTGACAGAACAAGCAATTAACACCATTATAATACTTGAGAAAGGGCAGTACTATGTGAATATGTATATGAAAATCATTAGTGTTTTTAGCAGATTAACACAGGTGGTTCTGTTAACTCAGAGAGGGTGGATAGAAAAAAGTGGCAGAACTCTTCCAAAATTCTGTGGAAAGGAGTGATGTTGCAGAAATACCCTCAAAGTCCCAGATATTTAGATTTAAATACTGCATGTATCTCTGATATCAGGCACCTCTAGGGAGTTCAATGCCTGTAGTAAGAAACATAGAATTTTTTCCCCTAAATAAGCAACCTGAGTAGATGAATATAATCCTGAATATATTTACTGACTTCACTGATGCTTCTCTATAATTGTCATGCATTAGATTTACCTTTATAGTTTGAATTACATTCCTATTTAATGGTTTTACATCAAAAAAGGTCTAAAGCCACATCAGAGAACAACCTATTCTCTTCACTGCTGCACTGCTGTCTGCTCTCCTCTTCTTTTTTCCCTCACAGCATTTTTGCAGCTTCCTGTTGCTAATTTGATCCATAAACACTGAGCAAAACCAGGCAGGCGTAATGTTCAAAAACAGTCTCTTGGTTCCCATTTACTCTACTGGGAATAAGAATGGAAAATATCTGTAATTCTGCACTGCAGAGCAAAGACTTGATGCAATCTACTGGTCTATGTCCTTCAGAGCTTTCTTTTAACAAGAGAGATGTGAAGTGCAGCAAGGGGGCTGCTAAACCTTCATCAGGGTATTCAGGTATGTCTCTCAGAGGGGGTTTTGAGGTAGGTGACTAAGGAACAGAATCAAACACAACTTAATGAAAAACACTGCATTTTCTCCTTAGCTGTCAACTTACAGGACTCCTCCCCACTCCCACATGCTCCTTAGCACTAATCCCACTCCCAGTGGAAAAGCAGTTGCTGTTTGTCTGAGAGTGAGTGTCACGTGTGTGTCATGCACAACTTACCTGCCTGAATCCCATCTCAGGACACACACGTCTGGCCAAGGGCTGCTTTTTGTCTAATGGCAATTTATTACCATTTCTGTGTGAATGAATTGCAGCTGTCTTTGGCTTTAAAAGAACCTCTCCACAAAATCACCATGGGACTGACCAAGGAGAGTCTAAACCTCTGAGAAGCATCATGAATATCTGAAAAAGTCTGAATATCACAGCTTCAGCTCCAGTGTCCCTGTTAACTGTGAGCTTCTCTACTTTTTGCACCAATCATTAAAATACTTCTTCAATGGAAGAAAAATGTGTTTTAAGAACCTCTGAACATATCCCCCCAGGCCTAATATTCTCTAGGTTGACACCACGTAAGTAAAGTGACCTAATCCTTTTATAAGTGAAGGGAGCCCTAGGAAAGGCCTACTGGTAAACACCTCATTGCACAGCAAGAGCAAAACTCACTGTAGAAGGCAATAAACTCACTGTAAAAAGCTATACTTGATTTTCAAATAATCCCAAGTTCTCCCTGTGCACAAATGCTATTGGAAAGAAAATGTTGTGTTGGGTTTTTTTGTTAATAAAAGTTACTTGAGAAGAATTAGAAGAAACAGTACCCAGTACTTACTCATTGCCCCAGTCCAGCCTCACTGTGAGGTGTCTCTTGACCTCTCGCACCTGATCCTGTGTCAGGTGCCCCGAGAGCAGCTGCCTGCGGAGGTCAATGAGCTCATTCATCACATGCCGCAGCTTGTAGAAAAGATCTACCTTATGTTTCTGTAAAGGCACATTTTTGGGAGGAGGGGGGAGGAGGGAGAGAGAGAAAGAAAGAGGCAGGGAGGGAAAACAGCAGGGGAAAGAAAGAGAAGGGGAGAGAATAAATTTGGAAAGACAAAGAGTATGAGAAAGAGAGAGAGAAAGAGAGAGATTAATAAGTTACCAAATTTTCATTTTATTACCCTAGAGGAACATCAATCCAGTTTTTATGAGCCTTAAAATATTTACATCAAAAAGTAGTGTTAACTGATGCAATTCATACTAAATAACTTCTTATTCCTAAGGTTTAGGCTCAATCTGCTAAGAGGCCCATTTTCTGATGGAACCTAATGCCAAATAAGAGGATTCATTAGGCACAGCGGGAATCGTTTATTCCAATCATACAGTAAATGTGAAGTTCTAGATTTCAAGTGATGGAGAGGTGAAAAAGCTTGCTTTCTGTCAGCAGCTAACTGAATGGCTCTGAGCAGTCAGCAACAATGAGCCATCACAACAGAAAAGCATTTTAAAATTATTTCTCATATACCAGTTACAAAAATTTAGCCAGGTATGAGGGGTGTGTACAAAAATTCATTATCTGGCACTATAAAAATGACTAAAGCAATTAATAATAAAATCCACCAGGAAAACTACTTTGAAAGAGAAAAATTACCATGAATAATATAAAAACCCCCACACCACCACCATCAGTAAAGACAAATAAACAGAAAGTCACCCCCCAAAAACTTACACAACTAACACTGTAATCCTTTCTGGAAGAACTGGTATTACTCCATTATGGAAGAAAAGCCTCTTCTCCACAACCAACCACCCCCAAACCAGACAGAAGTGGAAATACTTTTTCCTCCCCACAGGAAATAATTATTTGTGAGTTCCCCAGAAAGGAAAGTTTAAAGCCAACAACCAAGGCCACCGATAAGACAAGATAAGATAAGGATGTGCATCCAAACTGCTCCGCTCTGTGCTGGGTCAGGATTGCGTGTCAAGGGGGCTCCTGTCCACACAGTCAGTCTCCAATACTGCATAAAACAACCAAGGAGGATCCCAAGAAGGAAAACAAGATCTCCTGTTGCAGCTGGATGCTGTTTTTTGAACAACTGAGCTCCATTCCCACTGCTTTGCAAAGCTGGAAATGTTTGAATCTCACTTGGGAAAACACTGAGTAAATGGACTGACACGGAGACTTCATCAGCTGGCACTGCCTTGATCACATCTCTGCTTGTACATGAGTGGGTTATAAAAGCCCTCTAAATAAAGACACCTGCATTTACCAAGACTACATCTGATAGAGGAACATCCACAACGAGAAACGTAAGTGTTTTCTGTTGTAACACATTATTAGAACAAGTGTTTTTCACTTGTTTACCAAAAATAGCTGAGATGAGATGAAAAAAGAACTTCCACCTACTCGAGTTTGTTTTCCTGTAAGACCACTAGATTTGCATGACTTAGGAAAACAGACATCAACACAATCCATTTTGATAGGCATTTTTTTAATTTCCCTGAACCTGATTACACATCTGTTTTGCTGAAGCAGGTAAATCACAGATGGCATCATTAGTTGCTCCTATCAAACTATTTTGAGACGAAAAGATGCACAATCTTTCAACTCTGCCTCAACACTGGTTCTGGTCCCGCTTGAAAGGAAGAAAACCAGGCACCAGACCTAACAGAAAGGCATAAATCTCTGGGGCTGAAAATAATTATGCAAGGAAGATAACCATGCATAGCTGATAAGAATAAAATTACTTGATTTTGTTTAGGTTTTATTACTAAACGTGGTCATAAGTAAATCCTATATAAGCTGACAATGACAGTAGGTATGGGAAATGTCCATTTTTATATGCTATTTATGTGAACAAGAAGAGGTTGTCACTTCTTAAAACACAAGATGAAAACAGTTGAGTTTGGTAGTAACAAAAAAGCAAATTAAGTATATTTTAATAATAAAACAGTTGGGAATGAAATTACCATGGGAGTAAGGTCCCAGACCATCATATTCAGACTTCCCAAATAAATCTGCTGAGAGAGGCACTTTCTCACTCCTGTAATGATGGTTCAAGGTTATCAAAGCATTCAGGTCCAAAACTCTGTGCTGGTTAAACTACACTATGTTCTATGGTTATGTTTAAACAGCCATTTTTTGCAGAAGTATCAGAAGTACATATTTAAATACAAATAAAGGAGATTACAGAGCACAAGTGTTTCACCTGCTTTAAATTGAATGCACAAGTACTGAGAGAGAGCTGAACACAGGGGGTCCTTCCAGAAAATCCAAGGCCCATGGCAAGGAAGGGAGGAAGGGAAAGTGGAAAGGCAGCAGAGCTGTGGCTGTGATCTCAGGGAAAATGTTATGAAGAGCCATAGATGCAAGATCCATGATAGTGAAGGAAAACACTCATGAGAGAGAAAGGAGAGCTAGAACAGAGCTGAAAGTGGCTTAATTCCAGGCTTGCAGGCAGAAGGGAGTTTGAAGCAGTCAAAAACCAGTTTATAACATCCTTCCTCACACTACACAAGCCCAGGAACTAATGAGCTTCATTTGGGAGGGAAGTAAGGAAGGAGATGCTCACATTTTAATGACTTCTCTCTTTCAAGATTAAAAAAAACCTTCAAAATTCAACACTAAGCTAAGCTAATCAGGATTCCTCCCCCTGTGAAAAGAAAACTGTAAAACAGATGACCTCAGACACCACATTTACAGAAAAAACCCCCTAATTTGAAGTATTAAAACCCTTCAATTTTAGTAAGAGTAGCATCGTAAACAAACCTAAAACTTTATTATCTTGTTAATAGTTAAATAAAAGATATGCAAATCAGTCTGATGTGTAAACATTCATTCTGATTCACAGTAAATTTTTATACAACCTCTAACCTCTCATTTTTCAGCTGGCTTTATCACAAGCTCCCAAACAAGGAACACTTTATCAGTCTATCTAGAATGATCTGCTGTGTGCATTTATAAACATATTTGGCAAATCTGGAATACAAAAGTAAGTATTTTTGCAGAACTTTTATGGTAATAATTAAAAGGAGTCACAGACAAAGAACCTGAATGGGTGTAATGAATTGGGACTCTCCTCACAAGCAGCACAAGTCCTCTAACACGTCTTGTTGCCTCCTTTTACTATCCCCAGACACAAAAACATTTGCTGTATTTCTTTGATCTGTTATAACTAACAAGTCACACTAATCAATCTTTGGATAATCTTCAGATGTGCAGCTATGCATCAGAAAGTGGAATTCTGGCAGTACTTTTTTTTCTTTTAATGACTCCATATTAACTCTGTGGAGTTCAAAAGCCAAAAGATGGGTTTGGTGTGGAGCCTCCCTCACCTGGCCCCTCTCTCACTCCCTCTCTCCAACAGGTTGGGGCAGGGGAGGAAATGACAATTATTTGTGGGTTGGATTAAAGACAGGGAGCCTGCTCACCAACTGGCATCCCAGCAAAAGAGACCTCTCCTGGGGGAATTTATTTATTGCCAATTAAAATAGAGTTGGATGGTGAGACCCAAAGACACAAAGATCTCTTGTCCTCAACGACCCTCTTCCCAAGCCCAGCGTTTTTTCCCTTTACTCCCAACTCCTCCATCCTTCACAGAATCACTTCCTCCCCACACTGGCAGGAGAATGGAGGGATCTGTCCATGGCAGCTCCTCCCTGCTCCTCACACTTTTCCCCTGAGCCAGGGTGGGTTCTGCCCACGTGGATCCCAGTGTGGATCCCTGCTCCATCACCGGTTCACCTCTCCCCGCTCAACTCCAGTGTCTCTGGGGCTGTCTCTCCACTTTGCCCCTCATCTCCCTGCCCCAAAGGTGCTGCCAGAGGCCCCCCAGCTCAGCTGAGCCCTGTGGAAGCAGCTGGAATCTTCCCTCAGCACCATCCCCAGAGCCAGCACCCAGCACAGGGGCTCGGGGTCCCGACCAGCCCACCTGGGCCATAAACCCCAACACACCCGAGCACAAGGCAGGCCCTGCTCCTGTGCAATTCCCTCAGGCAGCTTTGGAACACCATGGCTGCCTCTGTCATTCTTCTCTAAATAAATGCCACATCATATGAACACATATAACAGACTGGTAGATTACAGAAGATGACCTATTTATCGTCATTTTGTTACCATGACTTCATTTATCACCACTGTAAAGTCAGGACTTTGCCTCTCTCAAGAGCAGTCCCTTAAGACATTTCCTATAAAACTGCCTCAGTCTGTAATGAGGGAGAAGGGCACAAAAAATTATATTCCTTATAAAAGCAAGTGAGTAGCTTTTCCCAGGTTCCTTGTTATGGATTTTGGTATCTACATTAGATATTAAAGCCTGCAAGCACCATCAGCACACGAAATTAAATACTAAAGCTAGAAACAACACACAAATCCCGCCTTTCTTCCCAGTTTTGTCTGGATTTTTTAAATTAAGCAGATTATATTAAAACTCTGTTGGAATTTAAAAATTTGGGCAATATTTATAGTTTGGTCTTTCTCAAAATCCATAATATTACCATACAAACCTTAAACATCACCTATCAAATTTGAGAGTATTCATCAAGTGCCTGTTGATGGATAAAGGTCAGACTACAGGTCAATACAAAGATGTCTCAAAAATAGGGAAAGGAGCTGAAGAGTAAAAAATTTGTGTGGGAGATGTGGATGGTACAGAGGTGTCCTGACTGGCACTCACAGAAAAAGCAATTTGAGAACACAATTAATACTTGCACATATTCATCAGTTCTCCATATGTGCCTAGACAGCTGGTCCTCTTGGATTACAGAACTAAAATGGACTTTAAAAACAGTTAAAAAATACAGACAACAAATAAGGGAAAATACCATCAAGCAAGAATAAAGTTAATAAATTACAGCTTCTCCTAAATAAAACTACAAAGTCCATTTGTCAAGGGTTGAGGTACCATTCCTGGGGTTTTCACAAGAGGCTGGGTTTGAGCTCATTCCTCTCTGACAGGGCACCATTGAACACCCAGAGAGTCACTGGATCATAGAATTGTTAAGGTTGGAAAAGACCTCTGAGACCGTCAAGTCCAATAAACAACATTAGTCTTTCAAATGAAGTAACGGACTGAGAAAGGCATCTCAGTTTAGGTTTATTTTCATTCTTCTATTCTGAAAGTCTCTATTTATTAGTTCTCAATTTATTCATAAGGATGTATTATCATGAATTGTATTTATTTTGTCTTATGAATATTCATAGCTTTTAGTTTCACGCAGAAATTATTTACTCCAATAAAAATCTATTTAAATTGATTCTCTACTGTATTCACAGAGGGCATTTCAATTCACAGTGTGTAATAAAGCACAGTAAATCAGAGTGACAGAAAAAATAAGTTCTTCAGACTTTTGCCGTTGAAAATGAATAAAATAGCTTAAAATACTGACACGTGACAAGGGAAGAACTTAAGCAGTAAAAAGAATGATGTAACATCCATAAAGAAAGCAAAAGCAGAGAAAGAAAAACAAAACAAAGCCTGTACAAGATAAGCAGAGATGTTGCTACAAGCTTTTCCTTTATATTAGATTAAATAACATGCCTGAATTACCATATATCATACTTCAGGAGTACAGTCATTTTTTTCTAGATATACTATGTCCCTATGCTTCTTCCAAAGAGCTCAAAAGCTGAAACACATATTGAATTTACATCAGCAACGTCACAAAAAGATTCCTTGCACTCTTGGCAAGGATCCAAGGAGAAAACAACAATTCTGGCTCACCCTAAGCTGCAAAATAAAACTAAATTCTCAAAAGATTGAAGCCTGTGATATGAAGGCCTAAATCACAGAGAAGCTGATTGGATACAGGCACCTCACACTAGCAGTGTATATGCAAACTTCCCACCTGTCCTTATTCCCCCATTTCTCCTAAATCAAATTTCATTTGTGCAGCGCTTGTGCTGACCTCCCCCTCTCCTGAGGAGCATTTAATATGCTTTACCAGAAACCTTGTGCAGCAAAGCAACAACTGGATTGCCTCCAAAATAATTTCAGAACTCCACTGGATAGGATTGCACATTAAAAAAAAAAACAACTCAATGCATTCAAATTCTTTATGATAAACAGAAAACAATTGTTTGTTCTGCTCCAAAACCAAAATGGTGTATTTAAATCGAAGCTATCTGCCAACACATCCAAAAACCCAGTGATATCTTCTATTTGTTGCAAACCAAAGCTTTTCACAGCTTTAAACCCCATGCAGAGGGGAACCGAGGTGGTACTGCAGCAATAGCAGCACTTAGGGTACAACAGGACACAGGAGGAGAAGTCCTCACAATGTTAGCAAAGCTCTTTTGCCTTGAAAAAGGCTCTTCTCTCTCCTCAGACCTCCTGTGAAGGGCAGTGGGTAATACTTAAACCTGTTGTCACGATGCTCTCTATTTAACAAATCAACCCATCTCAGCTCAGAGCTCTCCACAGAATATTATGAAGAAAAATGTTTTGACAAAGGGTTAATCCCAATCTACTGCTCTTCTTCAAGAAGAGAAGCTTTCTCTTATGTTTCTATCACCTCACAGACCTTAACTGTTTAACTCACACTAATGTGCAATTCAGAGTCTATTTTATTTATAATAACTCAGTACAGCACAAACAACTTCCCCACTCTAAACATCAGTTATGCCACACATGTAAATAGCTCTGAGTACAAGTTATTGCACTCCCTGGCAGTCAAGATGTGCATCTTGACTCTCATATCTCTTCCTTATTTACAGCTTCAGATGCCTGAGTTGTCTAATACAGCAGCTTGGGACAAGTACAAGATGACAACATTTAACAGTTACAGAAACAAGTTAAAACAAATCTGAGACAATTCTGGTGTCTGACTCCCTGCTATCAGTATTCATATGCTGTTGCTACTCTTAGGCATCATGAGCATCAGGAAATGTACTTTGGCCAGCATGAGACAGGTATTCTGGGGCTGAATTACTGTTGCTTAGCATTTTTGGTTAACAGAAAAAAATAGGATGCAAAGAAGGGAGATTGGTCTTTTCAAGGAAAAATTATAAGGGGCTCTGTGAGAAGAAGAAATATTTGGTTCAAGAAATACCCTAAAGTAGCCCTCTGTCTTGAGCCCATCCCTATCCTGGCTGCCACTGCTGACAGCTGAGGGCTGGAGAAAAACCTACCTAACGAGGCTGTGGCACAGCCTGCAGCTTACCATTGCTTTGTTGAGATTGAATTGAGTTCCTAAATCTTTAGGAGCAACAGCAACATTAACCTCATTTCCTAACATCATCGTAAACTTTTAACAAAGCTTAAGGAAATGGAATTGAAGGAGATAAACTTAGAGGTTTAATTCATTTCTATAATACTGTAAAACAAGTGACATTAACACCCCTTTTCAATCCATATTACATTTATTGAAGTCAGTTCCAAATCCTTTGGATATTAAATGTACTTATTTGTTTTTATGTTGTAAGAACATCTTGTTCTAGACGTTCTTAAATGTAAGAATGTACAATTTAGGACAAATTTCCATTCAGAGGAAAAAGAGATAGGCATGCAAGGCTTTTACTATTTAATTAAGGATGATTCCCCCGAGTTTTGAATGCCTCCATCATGACACAGACATGTTAGGACAAAACATGAAGGCAATATATTTTGCTTTATCATATTTCTTCAGAAGTATTACTAACAAGACCAGGTAAGTTAGCCTTCTGAAAGACAATACACCAAGGGAAGAGCCCAAGAACATGGAAGAGGCTTCTTTTTCCCACTGTAATCTTTTTTCAGGTTGTGATCCTACTTTTTGTCCTGCTCCCTCTCCTCAGGATCCTGAGCTCTCCCATCTCAAGGTCACTGCTGCTAAGGATGCCTTTGACCTTCACATCCCCAACCTGCCCTCCCCTGTTTGTAAATACGAGGTACCAGCAGCAAAGGAGCTTTAAAAAGTAGAACTGGAATCGGTACCAAATGTTCCCTGCTCACATCACCACCTTCCATTTTTCTCGTAGACTTGTGTCCCCTATTTACATTAAAACCACAGCCATAATGGCCCTTTCCAAAATACATTTGCTGAATCATGTGGGATCTTCCAGAGGGAGAACTGATGGTCTTGAAAAACAGCAAGTGTATTTCTTTCCCCTTGGAAGTTCTGGTCCCACAAAGCTTGGAATGTCGGTAAACCCAGCTGGAAGAGGAGCACTTCCAACCTCCTGCTGGAATCTCTGTCCCAGACCTTGAGATGGGAGAGCTCAGCATCCTGAGGAGAGGGAGCAGGACAAAAAGCAGGATCACAACCTGAAAAAAGATTACAGTGGGAAAAAGAAGCCTCTTTCATGTTCTTGGGCTCTTCCCTTGGTGTATTGTCTTTCAGAAGGCTAACTTACCTGGTCTTGTTAGTAATACTTCTGAAGAAATATGATAAAGCAAAATATATTGCCTTCATGTTTTGTCCTAACATGTCTGTGTCATGATGGAGGCATTCAAAACTGGGGGCAATGGTCCTTAATTAAATAGTAAAAGCCTTGCCTGCCTATCCGAAATGCCTCCTGCTGGAAGCACTGGGAATGCCAGCAGACCCCACTAATCCCGATAGACTGGGAAAGGGAAAGCTGCGTGGCCTTCACCTGATGAAGACCTAAACCTAGAGGACTTGAGGAAGACACTGCATTCAATACTAACTGGTGCTATTTACCTGCAAGACAAGTAAAAAATGGAAACATTCTGCTCTAAAGGAAACTGAAGCAGTATTGGGTAAGTGTGGAAGCCTCTACATTCCATACTTTCAGAAGGCTTTTTACTATAATTTAAATGCAAAAGAAATGAAGGCATTCAGAAGAAAGCTTCCTACCCATAACAAATGGTTACATTCTTTTGCAAATACAACATATCCCTCCACAAAAAATCAGTATTTTAAGGTTATTTTCTGCATGACAGAGAATTATATTACCTTTCACATCAGTTTTAAAGTAGAGTTAGAAGTTTTTGTTTACACTTTGAATAAACATGATATATTTACTGAAGTGGTATTAATAAATAATTAACATTCATACTAATTGATAAGTCATGCTAAGTTAGAATTTGCATGATAAATATCTTTGAAGAAATTCAAACTGATTACAGTATATTACAAGTTCTGTCAGATAAAGTTTCCCCTTAGCAGTGCCTTACTCTGCCAAATTCTCAAGCTGAAAAATACTTTCTCCCTAAAGCATTTCTATTGCATTTAAATCAAATATCTGCTCTTCAAATGCTATTTACATTCTTAACAGGGAACTTCTCATCCAGTGGGGTTCAAGGATATAACCTGATACTTTCACTCTTTTGCCAGCTCCTCTCACACAGTGTCCCACAGGGCACAAAATTAATATTCTCCTTCACACATTGGAGGGCTCTAGAAGGAGCATTACTCCTTTGGACCTGACACACAGAGCAGTTTTTTAGAGAAAAAAGCTCAGAAGTTCCAGAGTCTGTAGGGCTGGATCAGTGCAAGTCATCTTGAACGTCTCTAGCAATTCTTTGTCTCTGTCAGGATCCCTGCAGGTCACGCAACACAACTTCATTATGCTAGGGAAGACTTTGCCAAAAGCCATTTTAAAGTAGCATTAGGGGCACTTAAAACCCTAAGAAAGAAAACCACAAGCAAAACACACACCACTGTTCCCACAAAGTGCAGAACACAGACCATTATTTGCAAACCGGTTTGATTAGCGCATTTTGTAATGAATGATCCTGGGCATGGTGCCACCATTTGTCCTCCAACATCTCTGTGAATCCCTAAAGAAAATTACTGACTGGATTTCAGTGGTTTTCTAACTAAACAGTCTAATGGAAATTCAAAACATTTCAACTATGCTTCTCATAGACAGGTTCCAGTAATTTTCACTCCTCTAAAAGAGACAATTTCAGCTTCAGAGGAACAGTTCTAAGTAAAAAAGTCTATGGGTTTGCAAAATCCAAGACCACTGCCCAGCAGAGTAAAATCCTTTACAAAAGGAATGGTAGCACATTTACCCAGCAATTTAAATAGAGATTGATCCATTTCTACTACTCCAGACAGATGTTTAGCACAACTCTAATCCTTCCTGGAAGCCCTAATTTGTCTATATAAAATAGATATATAAAATAATAACTTGGCAGAGTTCAGAAAACAACGCAATGGTTTTCCAAGATTAAGATCAAGATGCAGTGAAATTATGTACACCTTACTTGTAAGCTCAGGATTTTTTGGAAATTATCTTCTAACTTAAAAAATCTACAGATTTCAAAATTTTCTGTTTCTGTTTTGCATTATAATGCAGTTATTTCTGTTCAAACACCAGATACGAAACATAAAATTGTGAGGATATGAAAATCAGAATTCCCTTACACATGAGGATTTTTTCATTACTGAAGTAATGATTCTTTATGGCTCTTTCAGCTATTTCAGGATATGCAAACTCCTGTTGATTTATCAATGGTTTTAACAGTCATGCTCAATGGTGGCTCAGACACATTTTACACCTCCCACCATTATTACAAAAAATTAAAGGTAAACAAATGCAGGAGCCACAGCTCTTGTTTCTGCATACCGTCTCTGATGCTCCTTGTTTGGAGCATGACAGGAGGAGAAATGAAGTGCAGAATAAAGGGATACACACACAGAACCAGCAGCTGGCACCAGTGACTAAATAACTGTCCTCTCCCCTGCTCAAGTCTGGATGTTAGTGTTTATGCACGAAGAACAAAAGGTTTTTAAAGAGGAAGCTCCAAGGAATATCAGTTGTGGCAATGATCAGCACCATTTGCCTGGAGCCTCGATCTCAGAGGAGTCATGGACACAAAACTTGTGAGAGCAGGAATTGGGATATTTGGGAATCCAGTACAGACATTTCTGAACCTTGCAGGCTGTGGTGGCTGGGCTCAGGTGCAGAGATCCTGATGGTTTTAGGGATGATGGCTCCAGGGAACAAATAACAAATGGAATTGCACTGTATGATCTACTCAGATACTTCGTGACAAGACAGGTTGGGTTTCAGAAATACTGTTAGGAAGAGCCAGATCCATCAAAGTAAGATTTATATGAACAAGTAATTTCTTCTGCAGCTCCACACATGGCCTCAGGAAAAATACTGGGAAAATAATAACTGATTCAAATGCAAGCTAAGCTACTTCACCCCATGAAAGAACACGTGAAGCTGAGGAGCTTTAAACTCTGGCACTGAGCTGATACCCATCCCATAATAGAACAGGATTGAAAACAATTTAGCAGTTAAAATAAAAGCACAAAAAAGAAAAGCAGAATGCAGCAAATAGGATGTAAATTATAAAGCCTGTTTTTAAATATTTGCTTTCACTCGTTCTGTAAAATATTCAAATTTTTGGTAAATAAAAAATTAAAATAGTTCAAAGATGAGAGGCAGAAATACAAACAACAAGCTAAGAGTAAACAGGTAAAACTCCCACAATAAAGAATTAATTCCAACCTCTTCAATTTAAAAATATCTGTTTCATGTATGTAACAAAAACAGTGCAAATATTTGTAAAGGACCTGTGGCTGGCAGCTGTTAAAACTTTAGATTTTAAACTAAGATCCCAACAACACCAGAACAAAAAGCACGTTTTTCAGCTCTGGGCACCTCATTATTCTAAAAAACAATATCAAAGCATTCCTGTTAGTGTGGAAGTGCAGGTAGTTCCTGAGCTTTATTCCATCTATTTTAAACAGGGTCACCTTCTGAGGTGGAAGTTGGGTGTTTTCACTGGGGCTTAGGATGCTCCACAGACAAAAGCCAAATGGAAAGGAAGAAAAATATCACTGCACAGGGAGAATGGTTAAAAGCTCCAGTTAATAAATGACAGCCAAGCAGTGTCAGCAGCATTATTTGCTGCCCAGCACGTCTGGCAGAGCAGTGCCCTCCAGGACACAGCTAATTCCCAACTGCTAAACCTGCCTGAAAGGCAAAGGAACCGGCTCCTGACTCACCCTGACACCTTTACCAGGCAACTGAACCATTTCTGGTGATCTCCCACTCAAAGATATCCAAAATATCTGCTGTTCCCTACAGTGTTTGAAACGTAAGAAAGCCAAAAAAAAAAAAAAAAAGGTATTGAATGTCAATCTTTTCCACAGTTTCTATATAAATAGCCAAAAAGCATGTCCTCACCAAGGAGATCAGTCATCAAAAACCACAAAGAATGTGTTTAAAGGGGTACAAGATTAGCACATCATCTCAAAGGCATCACTAGACAAGGACTCCTAAAAAGCCATTAGACTTTTGCATACAATTCTCTTGCCTGAAAGAATATAAAACACATCAGTGCAGCACATCCACTACCTCATAGCATATTTTTTTGTATTTTAGTAATGCTGTTTTTCAACACAGCTGGTCCTGACTAAACAGATTTAAAGATTCATCCATTCCAAGACTATAAAGGATTATTGTGATTATCTAGTCTGACTTCCTGCAGGGCACATGCCATAGAAACCTGCTCACAGATTGCTGCAACATACTTCCTCTAGGATAATGGGGCAACAAATCATTTAAAATACAATACAGTCTTGTTTTAAAGATATCAGTAATAAAAAAGAACTGCTTTCCTTGATTAATTTGCTAATCACCCTCATTATTAAAAAGTGCCTACAATTCAATTCCAAATTTGCATGGCTTTGCTTTGTCAATACTGGGTTTTGTCCTATTTTTTTTCTTTGAGAGAACTGACAGATTGTTGATAGATTAGCTCAATTATCAATCATCTACCTGCAACCCTCCTCCACGTACCCATTTATAAGTCACAATAGGCTGACTCCTCACTCAACTTCTGCAGTTTGTCTGAGCAAATGTGCAAAGTAATTTCTCCACTCTGTCAGGCTGCTGCTAGAACATTATTCTCACTATTATTTATTTAATTATCTATCTATTTTTACATATTATACATCAAGAAGATGTGGATAAGCAGATAATTCTTTCAAGCAATAGTGAAACTATCCAGAAAACATGGTATTTTTTTAAAGGTTGGATTTGACTCTGTTTTTTCTAGAAATGACAAGAATTACAAAAATAATTTAAATCAAAAACTTGCAGGAAAGAGAAATGGAATGAGCTCTTACCCTTGTTCATCCAAATAGGATTAGGAATAACAAGCAGGAGGAAAGACTGAGCACGGGCTTCAGACAAAAACTGTAACACATATGGGCCAAAAAGTACTGAATTTTTGAGAGGCTGTAAAATATCCACTGCTGCAGATATATTTTTTTTAAACAGGCAACACCAGCACATGTTGAAAATGCCATAGTTGGACATTAACTTGCTCAGATGGATTGAACAGCCTGGAGATCCACCTCAGGTTCCCCCTCCTAGGACTCCCTGCCATCGTGGATCACCTCGGAATCTTTCTGGCTGTTCCCCTCTATTCTGAAGAGGACACTGCAGAATCAGTAGCAGCTGCCCAGCAATCACCTCATTAAATTATACAGAGAATTTTTCAATTATTCTCCCCCTCTGCCCCTCCAGATGCCCCCCTGTCTAGAAAGGCAAGACTTCTTATCCTCTTAGCTGTCAAAAGCAAGGAAGAGGCTGATGTTGGATTGGTTTGCCACAATAATGTTTCATCATGTTAAGTGTCACTGCACCTCAGGACACAAACACCATCTGTGGGTCCTTTCTATATTTGGATATATTGGAGCTGGTGGTGATGAAATGAGCCAAGTATCTGACAGAAACCACACAATTTCTGAACTAATCATTGTTTAACTTCCTATTTCTCCATCATCAGCAATTTCTATGTGACTGCACTGGTTTTTTCTGAGTCCTATTAATAAGACTAGTGAATAACAGACTGGAACACATTCCTGCAGGTCCTATTACAAGCAGCAGCACTGAATAAAAATCCTCCATTTTCAACTGCTTTGTTATCAATTAATCTGTTTTTAAACCACTTAGTAAGTGCTAGATTTATTCTGCACCCTTAATTTCTTTAATTGGTGTCAAGGGAGGGTTAATTAATAGCATCAGATACTGGAAATTCCAACTAGATAAAAGGAAAATGTTTTTCCTTTGTGGGTGATCAAAATCTAGAACAGATTTTTTCCAAGAGATGATGTGGGTTCTTCACAAATATTCAAAACTCAACTGGACAAGATCCTCAACAACCTGCTCCAACAGGGTCTGCTTTGAGGAGCAGGTTGTACTGTAGAGCCTCAGAAGTTCCTTCCACAATCTATCCAGTTCTGTGATTCTGTGCATGTAAAACTGAAGACACAGCTGTAAAACTCCCTGTGAGCCAGGAGAATATTCTTCACCTAATTCTATCTGATTTTTAAAGCTTAAACTCCATGATGGAGATAACAAGCACAGCAATAATCAAGTTCCACAATAGAAGAGCCTGCAGTTACAAAACTAATAACTGCCATTAGACTATTACCAATGATATAAAAACTCTTTTTCTTGGTAACCACTCAGTTATGACACTGAAACTTAACACTGCTGCAGCACAGCCCATTTAATCCACCAGAAATTCCTGTCTGAATTGCCTTCTGCTTCACAATATGGATGAAGTTGCACTGTAATCCTTCCTATGGCAGGAGCTATAAAATCACATTTCCTCCCTCTATACAGCCACTTATATCCAAGAAAATTCATTTTTTGGTTAGACTCAGTTCAAACTGCTAAAGAGGTTCAACATAACAGGGCAGTGGGGTAGAAGAAATCAGGAAAGGAAAGGTGATGGCTTAGATTATTCAATCCATCAGAACGTCCTGGCCAAGGCAACTTGAGGATCTCCAGCAAAAGATGCTCTGTAAGGCACAGCTCTCTCATTTCCTCTAATAAAATGGAGGAGCTCCATTAGAAAATGGTGCCATTCACTGCACAATGATGTTCTCAAAAAAGCAGCTGAGATAGTACCAGTGTTTGCATTGGAAAGTGTAAATGTATAAATGTTAAACATGGAGTATGAATGTTTCAGCTTATTGTCCATGTGTAAGAGAATTCTGTTTTGTTTTTTTTTTTTTTTTTTTAAAGCCTGTCCGCTCCCTAGATATTCATTTCC
>VZRS01005641.1:592437-617671 GCA_013398055.1 Ifrita kowaldi | reverse complement strand
TTTTTTTTTTTTTTTGCAAAGCCTGTCAGCTACCTAGATATGCATTTCCCAGATCTACTGACAAAAAAATTCCCTTGGAAAATAGCAGTGGAATGTGTTAGAGGTGTTAAAAAATTATATCTTAAAACAGGGTATGGCTTTCCTCAGATAAATAAAACTGACAACTAGAAAAGATTTATTTTAGATTGCTTCACACAAGAAAATTCTTTTTAAAAAAGGAAAGTACACAATGTCTGTCTTTCCTCTTTCTGCAACTATTTTCATAACCACCATTCTGTTCTTTATCTAACACAGCAATGCAGTGGCTTCAAGAGAAATATCAAACCACAATTATGTTCCTTCCAGAATACTATGCTGTTAACAGAATAACTGTTAAACAGAACCCTTGCATTTAGCTGTTTCTAATGCAGATTTACATGATGACAGCACCAGTATCACAGTGAGAGCTGACAAGCCTGGCAATTATTGTCAGATCCGAGACAGAACACTCACCAGCTACTTCAGAGTATGACACCAAAATCCAACAACAAGCCTAAGTGGCTCATTAAAATCATCCTCCTGACTCTAAACTTGTCAGTGATGCTGTTAGTTCCCCAAAAACAAACTGCCATTCTGTTTCTGCTCTGTGACACAAGGACCAGACAAAAACTGGCAGAAAACTTATTGTTTGGTTTGTATCTTCTTAGCACTCAATTGGTCACAATATTTTCCTCTTTTGAAAGGCAACTGGATATCCCCATTTCCCTATCCCTTCTGCCTCTCCAGGCAATAACTGCAACACCACGTCACTCCTTGTCAGCTAAATGAATTGTCCTGTCGATTTTTTAATTGCAGGAAAAATTAAGTCAACATTTATTCTATTGTCCTCTTTCATAACAGTTAAAGTAACAGTTAAACCACAATAACTGAGTTATTTAGGAAAGTAAGAAGTACAAAGCAAAATTCAGGAAATAAAAGAAAGTATACGAAGTTTCATCAAAATAAAGACTGGGATTGACTGGGAAGTGCCTGACAGGGAACCAGAGAAAGGGAGATGAAAAGTTAATGAGAAGCTCAGATTGAGAGCCTGAAAAAAAATGAGACAAAAAGGGACAGATGAGATGGGAAAGAGTCAGATGGAAGAAATGAGGTAGCTGAGCTCACCGTATAACAGTACAAATCAAAGTTTCCCAATATTTAGGGCGGGGTTTTCGTCTGTTGAACATCTGAGGCCACTGAATAATTGACATCAATTCTGACAGACTCAGGGTTGGTCCTCAGAGCACAGTGCTGAGCCAGCCTGAACTGAGCTGCCACCCTGCACAGGGCTTTGAGAGCTCCACAAAGGTGACAGGGTTTGATGTCTTAGAAAAAAGCACATCTTATGTAATAGGCACCTCCCCATTCAAAGTGACAGGTTAGTTTCTTTTTTTTTAAATTATATTTTGGAAATATAAAGATATACCACATCTCTCTAGGGATCCAGCACATTCCATAGCTTCCAAGATCTAAAGTTGCCACCACCACATATCTTTAAATGAAATTAAAATACTAATAACACCTATATAAAAGAAAGTTGTTTGGTTGTTACAAAAAACCCCAAACCCACACAGTGAGTAAAATCTTATTTTCCTCTTCCTTCTCTTCCATTCTAAGAACTATTCCATAATTGACATTTTTATTTACAGTAATTTCATTAACTCTGTCATGAATACCTGCCACACACCTGTTTCTTTACAACTTCCTTTTCATTAGTGAACACACAGAAAGATTAAAAAGAAACCTTTGCTGCTGCTCAATCCCTGTTGACCCAGAAAATAACTTTCTTTTAGTATTATGAGCCACTATGCTATACTACATTTTAGAAGTTCATTAAATCCCATCTAAGCAGCTTTCCAAGCATATCCCTCTAATGAGAAAATAATAAGTCCATTTGACAGTACCAGTAAAGGCACTCACTGGGCAGAATCTCACCTGCAGAGAAACTGCAGTGGAAGGTAACTGGCCACAAGCACCTCAAATTAAACCTGAGCCATTCAGGTCAAAACAAAAATTCTGGTACCAAAAATGTTACTACTTTATTCCTTAAAAGTGGTAACTCTGTGCTTCTCTGCACAGTCTGCCAGGTCACATACAGGAGACTTTATTAATTATTATCTCAAGTTCTGAGACTATTGAGAAAAAACACAGAGAAAGGCACAGATGGATTCCCAAAATAAAATCACTGCCTTCAAACCTTTACTGGCCTACCCTAAAAAATTATTAAGTGCTGTCAGTAATAGGTGTGGAAATGTAGCAACACAAGGATGACTTCTAGGACTTCAACATCTGTTTATGCACCTACACACAATAAAGTGAGCTTAAGCTAATTCCCAAAGCAAACTTGGAAGAATTATTCTTAAATTAAAGAAACACTGTCAGTAATATCACAATCCTGAACCTGCACCTTTGATAAGCATCGTTGGGAGGGCACTGAGCACCAGCTCAAACTGAAGGGAAGCTCAGACTCCCGGGCAGCTGCCGAGTGAGCGCCCAGGGCCGTGCGGCTGCTCCGTGCCCACCCCACTGCTGCCTCCTGAGGGGTGCGGTGGGAATGGCACAGGGCAGGAGGGGACAGCAGGGGCCAAACTGCCTCTCTCAGCAGCAGGGCCACCTTACAGCAGCGTGGAGAGTCCAGAGAGGCATTAAAGAAGCGTCCCTTTGCTTGTGACAGGATGCAGGCTCAGTTCCATTCCTGAATGCCTCTTGCACAGACTACAGAGCAGGCATTCACATATCCCACATCAACTCTAAGGACGTATCAGAAAGAATAAACTGAAATCTGCTCCATCAACCACAATTTAATTTAGATCAAACAGCCAATGCTTGAACAGCAAAGGACATAAAAGACACCACTGTTTGCCCTGCTCTGTAAAGGGCTTTGAACTCAGACTTCTGTCGCTTTGCTGAAACAAACACACACTTCAGATAACAAACTCAGGGCTCAGCATCTTCCAGATTTATGAGAAGCTCTTTCAGCTCAGGAATATTGCAAAACTCACATCCAGCTCAGCAAAACACAGTGAAAAGAAAGAATTAATATAGTTATATCAGCCCTAGGAAGCCCTGTGCCAAGCCACTCGAGCACACAATCTTAACTGCTATGGGTAAGACTTTGACCAAAGACTAGACCTAAACCACAATTTTCATAAGCAATTAAATTTCTTTAGACCCAAAGCTATTACTTCCCCCTCATCCCTACGGTAGGGAGAGTTCCTGGATGTCCTGGGTCTCTGCAGCTGCCTGTGCAATACCCCAAAGCCCCTCCCAGCCACAGCCCTGGGAGATGCAGGGTTTGGCTGGGCAGTGCTCGGGCACCTTCTGCCCTCACTGTGCCCTTGGCAGCAGCAGGAGTTGATGGTGCAGCAACACAAACTACAGACCACATCCACAGGAAGCCACTGATACAAAGAGCTACACGTATATTATCAGAAAATAATATAATCCCACACATGATTTATGTTTTCCATTATTGCAGCGACAGTTTTTTCTGTAATATGCATTGGATCTCATCTACACACTCTGGGTCTTGACCTGCTTGTGGCAGTGAGCACTGGCAGTAAAAAGAAATGAGTATTTGCTTTATAAACTGTTGGGGTGCCCTAAATACATTTATCTTTTGGAGTTCATTCTTCATATCATCTGATAGATTTTTTTTCCCCTCAAAGGCAGTCTGTTATTTTCAGGAATAAGCATAAGAGAGTATCTTTCTCACTAACAGTACAGTGATAGCAATGACAGCAACAAAAGACTTCGAAATCAAACTTGGCAATCAGTATTCTTTTTATATTCAATCAACTTTTATGACTGAACCCAAAGCATAGGTATCTATGGCCAACCAGCAAGCACAAGGCTCTACTCTAAATTAAAAATGGAACAAAACCACGTATGAAATTTACAGGAAGATGAACACAAAAAAATGTGAGAAGCTGAGTTCCAGTACTCTCACAGAAACCTCTCCCAATTTCTTTCTTTTTCTTTCTTTGTAGTCCTTCTATTTTAAGCAATCCCCATGTGTAAAACATAGCATGATTAACTTCTATTAAACAATAAAACTTTAGGAAACAGACAGAAGAATTTCTGAAAGGAGAACACATTTCTCCAAAGGCCATTAATCACTATTAGCTTAAAAATAAGATGTAACAACAACCATTTAAGAAATTATGTGAGCAGTTTCCAAAGATACAATTTATATTAATTTTCCCCTTTTTCATTCCACAGTCACAAAAAAACTGTGTTATGAGAAATCTGCTCAAAAAAAGAAAGTCAAGAACTCCAAAAGATGTGGATAAACAACAACTCAAATTAGCCTTGCCTTCTCTGTCTGTGCTTTACAGTAGTTTTTGATTGCATGATCACATCCAGAACCTCTCTCTATTTTGACTGACCCAGGAACAATCACTCCGATTTTCATTACCATTTGTGGCTCAATGTACAGTTCTTAGGGCTTAGTTCACTAAAAATTACTCAAACCTTCCCATAAAGGTAGATACTTCCCATTCCTAATATTTCTGCATAACACTGAGCATCCAAGTGCTTCAAACCTACAATATTTTTATGGAAACATATGCAAGACTAGAGATGTATTACCTTGGTTTTACAGAGAGAATGAAGAGTAAAACTGTGCACTAATTCTGTGTGGCTAAGTTGTGACATCTTCAAAATATCAGCAGGGAAGCTGGAAAGCCACAGCCCTCTCTGAGGGAGTGCTGCAATTTCTTCTTCTGAAGAGTGGCTCTCCCTCTTTCTGCAGGTCCCACACACAATCCAGTGGAGAGCACTGGGACATGCAAGGAATGGGGTTTACAACCTCATTACCATAAGGTGACCACAAACCTAAGAGTCTTATCAGAACCCTTAGGGATAAAGCAGACTGGGCTGGGAACACTGGCATTTCCCTGGTTCTTGCATGTTTGCCTTTGCCCCCCTGCTTGTGCCTCTAGAACAGTTTTAATTTACCAATTATCCCTACATTACATCCAGTCATGTGGCTGGAAGTTGAAATAAGAAAGAAGAAACAGGTCTTTAGTAATCTTAAATATTTTCATTTCACCTGAATACCTCATGTAAAATTAAGGGTCTATCCATTTGCCAGGTTTACTACAGAGTTTTTAAATTAAGATGCATTTTTATTGCTGTTTGTTTATCCACCACTGCCTCCTTTCCAGCCAAATTCAACAATGGAGAGTAATCAGATTTGGCAGCCCAAGTGCTGGCTGTCCACTGCTGCAGCCACAGTGTTTGTTCTGTGACTTCAATCACAAGGACTTAATCCATTTGTGCTACACTGATCCATATAACACTGATTTTTCTACCCCTCCCACCTGTGAAACTTTCTGCTACCCACTTCTCTTAGAAAACAAATATAGTTTTGTTACATATATGTATTTATGTATGTATTATACAATAATTATTAATCATTGTAATTGTTATATGCTAGTTGTCTTTTTCTCTCTCTGTCTTAAGGATAGAAACAACAGAAAGTGACATAAACCAGGATAAGACTGAAGGACACTTCTTGATACCACATGGATCACAGTGCCATCCAGGCTGCCAAAAGGACAGATGTTCTTTGCTTTTCTACTGAAAAACAATTTCTGTTTTCTATGAAATTAAATCCAAACTGTCTTTTTACTTCCAATAAATACCCACTAGGGATGATCAGTCTTTTCCCTTGTAAGCTCTACCCATGCACAGCCCCTTGCTCACTCCAAAATGCCAGATTGCCATTCCTAGCCCTTTTCCCCTCCTCTTAATTTTCTGTTCTTTAAAAACCAAACCAAACTGCTGGGTTTTCTCAAAATACATCTTTGAAATACTAAACTCAAACCACACCACCACCTCCCTCTATTTCAAATGCAATTCTGTAACATCAACCATATTTGGACCAGCTCAGGTGAATCTCTCCAGTACAAATGAAGAAACTCTCAAACTTCTGTTCAATTTTTTGATTAAAACCTTCTTCCCTCGATTTGATGCAATTCAGTGTCCAGTGTATTTACAGTGCAAAAGAAACTGTTTGAAATCATCTGCAGATCGGCCACTGGTTTCCCCTGAGTAAATTCTGTTTCCTTGTTGGTTTTCCCAGGTGGTCTTAAACCAGCATTCAGTAAAATCAAATTCCCATGTTTTAATATCACACAAGTACTTTACATGTGTACTGTGACACTGTTTGCAGCATGCACACTGGATCCTGCTCTAAGAGGCAAGAGCTCTTTGTTAACTACAAACCAGCAAATACTTGAAAAATTTAATCTCAAAAACCCCTTCCAAATCCCCACACAATTTGCTATCAATGTCAGTATCAGTAATACAACTACTCTGTTTTATTTACCAAAATAAAAGAGCATATTATAACCTCCCATATCAATGACTAAATAACATTTCCCTACAAAGCAAGAGATTATAAAATACCCTGCATGTCATTTGTCACAGTAGGACTTGCAAATGACACCAGAAGGTGACTTACATTTAATTCTGTATCTATTAAAATCTATCCATCTCCATAGTAACTCAAAACATATATTCCTCCCACACAGTTTGATTGATAGTTTGCAGTTTTTGTTTTATAGTCAACGTTTTGTTTGTTTGAAAATACATAAAAACTGTCTAGTTGATCCTAATAATATTAAATGATACCATAAATCTGTATGTGGCAGTAAATGAAAGGTACTGCATGTATGGCTCCCTGTTATACTGATGTTTAAACCCAAAAAAATCCTGTGGTCTTCAAAGCAAAGTAAATTTCAAATCAGTTACAATTTTTCAGATTTTAATGGCGTAAGACTTGCTTACAAATTAATCTTATTTTACTCTCCTAAAAACTTACACCTACTTTTAATTCCTTAAAGCTCAGTCTTCCACAAATCTCTATGAGAGACTGACTATATAAAATTTCTTAAAATTAAGGAAGGAAAAAATAATAATTATGGGAACCTGTTATAACCTTAAAATATGAAGCACTTGAACTGAACTTCAGCAAGTTAGTGCTAAGGGGAGAAGTACTGAAATGGATTGCATTTTATAGCAGGAACCTTATAAATATTAAGTGTAATTTCTACATGAGTCCTGCTCTTCCAAGGAAGAAATGTAGAGAGAGGTCGTGACATCCACTAAAGACCTCCAAGAAACCATAGCTAATAAATTGATGTAAATTCAAGTCTCGATTTGACAAAACATGAGAAGGGCTTCTACTCAACTTTCCAACACACCTAAGCAGCATAAAAGTCTCTGATTTTAACTACAAAACCTAATTGTCTAAGATAATGAGCAGATATAAATCACACTGTGACATTTTCACATTGAGGTCTTTATTCTGGTCCCCACAATTCAAGAAAGATGGGACAGACTGGAGCAGGTCCAGGGGAGGGGAACGAAGATGATCCGAGGGCTGGAGATCCTGCCCTGTGAGCAAAGACAAAAACAGCTGGGTCCTTTCTCCCTGGGAATCTCCTCCCAGTACTGCAGTACCAGCACACCCTCCCAATGAGGATGGAGGCTCTCTGTCCACAAGGAGACCCAGGGAAAAGACAAGGGGCAGTGGGTATGAGTTCCACCAGGAGGGTTTTCACCCCAACATAAGAAAGAAATGCCTTACAGTAACAACCACCATTCACTGGATTAGGACAGGGTGCCACTTAATCTCACACAGGATCCCTTTCTCACAAAAGGCTGGGCCAGATGATATTTCAAGGTCGCTTCCAACCTGGAACATTCCATGATTTATCTCCAGCTTCCCCCTCCACGAGTAAACACACTGAATTATAAAAATATCCACCTTCAGCACACAATGCTGAAGTGTTCATCATTCTGCATTCTCCAAATCATTCTGCACACGCCCATCACAACCCAATCAAGAAAAATCTTCAAGTATTTTCTAGTAATCAAATAACAAATCTGCTAAAAGCCCCAGATTCAGTTGCTAAGCGATGAGATGATTTCTCAGTGCACTGTTCCCTCTGAGGAACTGAAGAACTAGATGCCCCTGGAAGTGGAAATATTTACTCTTAATTTCCCTTATATGCTGTGCAGCATTTAACAAGACTATCAGCTGCCCCAAACTCTTATCTGAATTCCTGGTCACTCCAAGAAGATTCATCCTTCACTCCAAACACAGAAAGATATAAAAATATCCATAACACTGCTGAACACTATTATCCAGAGCCCTGTCTTCTAAACTGGTAACTCTGAGTCTCTCTGTTAGTGTCAACTGAGGCCAGACAAGCTGTTCAGATTCTTTTAAATGTCTCTTTCACAAACCTGAACAATCACCCTAAAGGAATTTTCTATTTGCAGGTGACCTTGAAAACAACATGAAAATGAGAAAGAGGAAAGAGGGCCATGTATACAAGCAATACTGTTTCTGTACATCTGTCTTGGTACAAATACCTCATCTTTCCAGGAGTTTGCTTGCTCAGAATTTAAGAGTGTATTTAATATGCTCAGCCTCAACTTGAAGAAATTCTGTTCCTTGAAGGGAGACCTTCTGCTGCAGATCTCAGATGCAGCACATCCATTTTAGGTCATGTCACATTTTTTTGTGTCTACATATTTCAGAAAATCCACCAGCAGTTCCATGTTTTATCAGATTTGGAGCAAAGCACATCTCACTGAATAAAAATGTCTCATAGAACATTCCCCATAAGAGTAAACTACCTTAGTGATTCAGTGAATGGCATTTTTCATGATGAGTTTTAACTAGTGCTTCAATTTTAAGGACACCCAAAAGCACCCAAATCACATAGCTGCAACTGCACCAAGTCCTGCTACCCACTCTGTTCCTTAATAGGATCCCTCAGGAAATTTAGAAGGAGCCAGTGGGAAATTGGTTTCACACTGAGCTGGCAAAAATTCCATCTATTCCCAACACCATTAGGTCTTACTCCTGAAACAAGACAAGCCACCCCACACACCCCCCGCTCCCCTTTGCAGAAAAGAAGCAAATTAACATTATTGATCTGACCAAAGTCTAAATTGGGCAATTATGTTTGGTCTCTCCACAGTCATCTGCTCTCTCAACAGAAATAGTCCTCACATCACATCTTAGACTCTGAGGAATTTTTTTTACAGTTAAAATAGCTACTGTGCACCAACAGTGAGTTTCAGTGATCTCCTTAGCTGACTTAACAACTCACAGGAGTCTTGTTTGACCTAATTAACAAAAGCTTACAGAGAACTTGCAGATCCTTTATTTAGAAGTAGTATAAAAATAACAAATCTTATCAACACATACAGGGTAAGAGAGAAAGTTAACAATCTTACTGGTATCATTTTGCTGTCTCAACAAAAGTCAGCATACTGGTGTGGGCAACTACCTAAGAGCAGCACACACCCATTTCACTGGAACAAATGCAATTTTGCATCTTTATCCACCTCTGTGTCTAAACAAGTCTCCCCAAGGTTTGTTCTTGCTTTGCTCTCTCTTTCTTGACCCTTCAGAGTAGGCACAAGAACAGGCCCAGCTGCTTATAGTGGTACATTAATAATCTCACTTTTCCTTTCTCCTCCACGCCAAATTAAGTACAGGATTGGAGAAGGGAATCACTGGCATCTTTTGCTCATTGCCTTTGCAATACTGGGAATCAATAAGTAAAACCCTCTTCTAAATTTCCTAGGCTTCCACAAAAGGACATAGTTGTGTCCAAATGAATCTAAAGAATAACAGAGTATTAGAGGCAGGCAAAGCAACAACACAAGGTACTGGGTCTGTGCACCTACTGACAGTACTCAAACACACGGGTGTGTGTACACACACACTCACAAACACACACACATCTGGCCAGCTGTGGTTATCAGTAACCCTACCCACGTTATCAGCAACTCCAGTGGCTACACAGTACAGATTTTAAGTACTGAGATCCACACTCACAACTGTGAACTCCCACCTAATGATTTTTACAGTGGCAGTGAAAGTAGGAAAACCCAAACCAAGTAGGTCAAATAGAACAGTGATTTTTTTTGTCAGAAAGTAGCTACAAAATCTCATTGTTTCAGTGCTCATCTTAGAAGCCTGGATACAGGATACAGCCTGGATACAGACAGATCAGAAGGCAAAGAACTGCTTTCCATTTTCCAGTGTCATGACACTGGATTGTCTGCACACAGATTACATATTCAAATAGGGGAATATGTGCTCTTTTCACAGAATCACAGAATGGTTTGGGTTGGAAGGGACCTTGAAGATCATCCAGTGCCACCCCCTGCCATGGGCAGGAGCATCTTTCCCTATCCCAGGTTGCTCCAAGCCCCGTCCAACCTGGCCTGGGACACTCCCAGGGATGGGGTAGCCACAGCTTCTCTGGGAAACCTGTGCCAGGGCCTCACCACCCTCACAGTACAATTCTTCTGTCTTGTATCTAGTGTGAATCTCCCCTCTTTTCATTTAAAACCATTACCCCTTGTCCTATCACTATGGGCCCTGCAAAAAAGTCTGTCCCCAGAACCATAGAAGTTTTATCATCTTTACTCCTTTATTAAATAATAAATATTTAAGTTCTCTTCCTGATTACTCAATTATTAAAAAAAAAAGATTACTTTTAAGTAGGCATAGAATTATTAACAAAGTTATCATTATTGCCAAAAAACCCACCCAGTATAAATAACTGATTCTGATAGCTTCCATCCCAGTATTATTTGTATCACTTTCCAACTGGAGAAAAACCTCTGGCATTTTCAAAAAACTTGCTGTTTTGTCAGCATTTAAAGAGTTATATGATCAGAATCCAACTACTCAGAGCACAATTTGTTATCACAGTAAAGCAAAGAACTCAGAGCATCATTTGTTATCACAGTAAAACAAAGAACACATCATACATCTTTCTATTTCAAATTCATTTCAGGCACAGCCCTTTCTCTGTGAACTCATTACGGACAAATGCCTTTTTCTTCCTCAGACCAACACTTGGCTTTCACCTTGATAGCAAAAATTACAAGAATATCACAGCCCTCTGTAATGCAATGATCTCAGGCTAGTCTTTCTAATATGTATTTCTCAGGCATCTAAACTAAAATTGCTGCACAACTCCTGTAACTCAAACCCATTCAAGCCTCCCCACGCACAGTTTAATCCCAGTACTAGCACGGACTCTCTGTGGCCAGAAGGAAATGAAGAAGATTCCCAATATTTTACACCAACTAATTTTCTACAACTGTCTCAAAGCCGTGCTTTTACTTCACCCTTCCATTTCTCACTGTTCTCTCCCCCTCCAATTTTCTGTCAGCAGAGCTGTCTTATCTTGGAACAACATAACATCCCTCTCCAGGCAGTGTTTTAATCACTGCAGGCTTCCTGGGTATTACATCCCAGCTCCTATTGTTTAACTGAGAGACAAATACAAACCTTACCATGTACCTCACCAATACTACTGAGGTAATTGCTGGGAATTTTTAATTGAAACCAACTTGGTCTTTCAAACCATAATCCAGGTAGGGAGTTCACCAAAAAGCATGAGATGAACATTTGAGCCTATTTAGAGACGTTTAGAGACGTTGCCCACGTTGTTTGGCAGCAGTCCCAGGGCAGCCCAACTGACCAGTGAGGGGCCCTTTGCAGGCACTGACCGACTCAGTGTGTCTGTGCAACAACCACCAAGAAACTTTTCTACAAAGCTGACTAGGCACAGCAGCATGATAAATAACATTAATTACATTTCTTAGATGATTCTCATTACAGTTTGGGAATAATAAAAATTTCTGCTGGTGCTGATCCAACAATAAGCAAGGATTTCCATTTAGTCTTTCAATATATTTTAAGATATGTCCTTACATAACTTCCAGCCTGAACACCAAGGATAAAATCCTCATCCCAGCTCTGCCACAGGCACCTTGGTGCATTTCCTCAGGCTTCCAAGGTACAGCCCATAGATGGGACAAATGTCTGTTACCCATTTAACAGTGGTGTAAGTAGCTCATCTGTCAGAAAGGCTGTGGTACTGTATCAGTGGCCTGGAGATAAGAAATCATTGAAGGTGATCAAACACTGGCAGCTTGGCCCAGGAAAGCTGGGGAGTCTCTGTTCAGAAGGAACTCAAAACCTGGCTGGTGCAGTCCTGTCAGCCTGGTCCTGCTGACCCTACTTGAGAAGGCAGTTGATGATCTCAAGAAATCCCTTCAAATCTAAACAATTCTGTGATTGTTTCTATATTAGAATTTTTAATTTTTTTAGTTTTGGGGAAAAACACCCCACAACACAAAACAATGTATTTTCTACTCAGAAGCTCTGCCAATTTCTTCATCATGGATGCCTCCTTCCAAAGTTCTATGAAAACAGTAAATTCTTTCCCCTGTTATTTAAGAATACAATAATGTTTTGTGCAATGTTGTAAGAAATATAATGAGCTACAATAGAAAGCAGTCCCAGAAAGAAAAATGACTAAATGAAAGTTTATAGCTAGAGCTTTCTCTCTCCTTCCCCTCAAGGAACTGGTGCTAACAATAAAAAAGAAATACTTTAGTAGAAAGGAAGTTTAACTCATTTGTAGGTAAAATGATTCCCCTTTTTCCAATTTAACACCATTGCCAATATTACTGCTGTCATCTTCAGCTGACACTGGGGAGAGGGGGAGAAAAGAAAATCTTACAGGAAGAGAACAGAAAAGATCATTTTATTTCCAAACACCAGAGAGGTAAATATGTGCAATGGAAAAAGGAGGAGTACTAGGTGGAAAGAGTGGTATAAAATGTGGTATATACCATGTTGCCTGCCCCTCCTCCATTAGATCAGATGCTCCTTTCCAAGAAAATGCCTCCAGGGACACATGACCCCACGGAAGAACTGGGACCAACAGAAGTAAAACTAATTTCATAAGAGTTGCTTCCTTTTTGAAGGAAGTACAGAACAGGTGGTTATGCTGGAGATGCACTCCACTGCATCTTTCCTGGGCTTGTTTCCTAGATAGGTAACTGTTGTCATTGCAGGCTTAAACGAGGGAACAAAGCTGCTGCAGCTCTCTGTAGAGGTATTTCTCTAAAGGAAGCAGAGAAAGGAAATGCAGGCTTAGACCAGCTACTGTTCTTGATCCTAATCCTGCAGTTAAGGCTTGCAATTACTAAGCTAAAAAAGAGAAAATAAAAACCAGGAAAAAATACCTTCAAATGTTCAAGTTTTTTATCTGCTGTGTCATGGGCTTTGGCTATTAAAATGTAAGAAAAGAAGAGGGATGAAAGCAGAAGTAGGAGACATTATGTGGCAGCAACAGAAAATTATATAAAAAAGATGTGTATAAAACTCAATACACTTATCCTAGTGTTCATTTCTAATTTATGAAGGAACAACTGTACAAAACTTCTCATAGTTTGAGTTCTTCTCCTTTCAGACTCTAGACACTAAAACAAATAATTACAAACTGTGCTGAATAATTCTTTGAAGTCTTTGATAGGACTTACAGAAGTCTTACATTATATTATTTCTTACATATTTAATAGCACTTTAAAATTGTTGCCTTTTTCTATAACTGTGAAGCTTTCAGATCTGAAGGTAGAATTTCAGAACTGCTGAAATTTCCAATGTAGCCCATGTGACTTTTACATGATCTGTGATTCTGCAGTCAGGGAACCCCCGTTAAATACAAGGAATCCAACCAATTCTGATATTGATTCTGATGGGTTTTGAATGGACAAAGGCAGGCAACGTTTCTCCCAGGGTATCTGAGATGTGCAAGGAGAGGAGCACTGCTCTTACCACATACAGCTGTTTCCAGAGCACGGCCCATTCCTGCAGCGTCGCTGTGACTTCAGTCACCACAGAATCTTCAAGAGGAACAACTGTTTCATATTGCCTATAGAAAAAGATGGGGGAAAAATTAGGAAATGTACCCTGGAAAAGGCAGAAAAAGAAATGTGACAGCACAGTAATTTGTAAAGTTCTAGAACTTGATTTTCTTCAACATAAGGAGAATATCCTAAGAGGATCATTTCGTCTGTTGTAAGACTGAAGCAACTCCAGAGTCACAGCAACAGTTCCTCCATTACATCCCACAAGATTAACCTTATGTGAAGCATTTCCTTGCTACCTGTTCAAAATATATCATTTCATTCTAATCAAGGTCAATGAAAAGTTTTCATTACTACAGCATGTTAAATAAACTTGCCTGTAAAGTTGGGTCCTTCACATTTTGGGTCCCTTCCCTAAGCCAGTCCAACCCTTTTTTCCCCTGCAATGATGTTAGCCAACATCAAAACTACCCAAAATACCTGCTGCCTACCAACCTGTCCTATCCAGAAGGCTTTTTCAACATAGCAGGTGAAATCTGAGGGATCTATCCTCTAATTCAAAGAATAAAACTTGTTCCTTTGTGGTAAAGATTTTGCAAAACCATTAAAGGAGAATCACAAGAGTGGTTTGGATTGGAAGGAACTTCAAAGCTCATCTCATTCCACTCCCTGCCATGGGCAGGGACACTTCCCACTACACCAGGTTGCTTCAAACCCCATCCAGCCTGACCCTGGCCACTCCCAGGGATGGAGCAGCCACAGCTTCTCTGGGCAAACTGTGCCAAGGTTTCAGTACCCACAGCATAAAATGTGTCTTCCTTAAATCTAAACCCATCACCCCTTGACTGATTCCTACAGACCCTGCTAAAATGTCTGTCCCCATCATCTTACAAGCCTCCTTTAGATACTGAAAGGCCAAACCAGGTCTGTCCAGGCTGAGCAACCCCCCCTCTCCCAGCCTGTCCTCACAGGGGGGTGCTCCAGCCCTAGGGACAGTCCCTGTATGTCTCTAGGGATGTGTGGGGAGGGCAGGGAGCAGGGCCTGTGTGGTGTTCAGCTGCCTGCCAGGTTAAACACACGCTCTGTCATTTCACAAGTGCTTATAATGGCATTTGGAATATATTCTGAAATAGAGAATTTTTAAACAAAACATGAAATAGCCATGATCCTCTGGTGCAGAACTGCATTACATTCTGTCGTATCAACTGGTATATGAGGCTTTGATACTTTTAAACAGTGTAGCAGCTTTCCTAATAAGTACCTGAACTGGTTGCCCTTCACAAACTCTAAACTAAAAACAAGTACTAATTAACTACACATCACAGGGAACTGCTCCTTCCCCTAAGGAGAGTACACATTAGGAGTGGATATCCTGTGCAATATATATCATTTTATTACACCCCAAAATTATGAAGCATTAGTATTACAGCTGTCCTTACAACCTTTACTGAGGCCCTTTGGGAACAAACATAAAATTCAAGACTATCAGAAGTCACCTGTTTTTCTGCAGGTACTTCACTAAGTGCCATTTAATAAGTTTTATCTTCCACATTTAATTTGTTGCCTTAGGTCACTGTCTGAAACACTGCACTTACAAGCAGCCTTTATCTCAAATATGCAAGTAAAAGCAGCAGTGAAAATATGAGATATTGATTTCAGGACTCTCAGTCAATCTCACAGAAAACTTTGCAGGTTCCAGAGCCCCCAGTCAGTAACTTCTCTGCCATGACATTGCCACCAGTGTTGTTATTCACATGAACTGAAATAAACCCACTGCCAGCAACAGATGAGCTACAAACAAAGACAGAGAAGGGCAGAAGTTTTCAGCAGTGCACTTCAGTCACTCTTTGGGTGAGGTGGGGAGGGTTGGATCCTTTTGAAAAGGCTCGAGGTAACACAGCTACCTGCCAGCTATGACTCTGAAAATCTGTAGATAAATGAGATGGGCTGTCTACTGACTGATGCTTCCATAACAAACAGGAAAATATAGGATTTTGCCAGTGAGAGAACAAGGAGAAATGGAAGAATATAAGTAGAGTTCTTTAAATGCATGTGTTTCAGATGATACTGCTGAAGTTACAATTTTATGAGCCAAAGCAAACAAGAGTAACCATCAGACCTGATTCTTGCTATATCAAAAACAAACAAAACCCCCCCCTCCCCAAACTCTGCAGAATTACATTTAATTTTCAAACCCTCATACACAAAAAAGATACAGTGAACTAAAACATCTCTAAGTTTCAACAATTCCTTCTTTGTTTGTCTTCTGAACAAGAAGCACTGTAGCTTCTTAGAAAGAAGGAAAAATACTCACCCTCTGTTACTGACAATTGCCTTTTTCAAGTGAATATAATTTGCAGGAAAAATCCCCTGCAAGAGAAAAAATTGTACACGTTAGAAAAATACATTTGCAGTTTTTTGCATTGGTAACCTAAGCCACAATAAATAACTGCCAATATATCTATTAAAAAGCCCCCAAGAAACCACTGTGGCAAAGCTGCCAGTCCAAACTCAACATTCAAATTAGTAACAATTGACTCTTTCAGTCTTAGACCAGGACACTGCACTGGACCAAACCTCCAATCTGGGAAGATCAGAAAAGTGGCTCTTATGCAGTTGGCAGCACAGCACCAGCAGCTCCCAGAGCAGGTCTGTGTAGGGATGCTGCATTAGGGGTGACACAGACAGAGGTTTAAAATGACAAACTAATCACAAACTAAAAGCCCACCATCAAATCTGCATTGAGCCCCCATGGACAGAAGTATTCTATTACTTGCACACCCTGGAGCTATCAGTTTTCCTCCTTCTTTCCAAGTAAAGCTGTTCAAACCCACTTGGGACACCTCTGGTTATTTGCCTTTTGCTGTTCCCACGGGGGCTGGACTCTGACCTTGCCTGTGCCAGTGTGCTCTTGTGTGTTGAGACATGAGGAAAAGAGGTAATTTAATCCAACCTTTTCCCAGTGTCCCACATTCTCTGTAAAGCACACGGCCCTGAATCCTCACAGCAAAGTCTGTCAGTGTGTAAGAACAGCAACCTGCACTTCAGTGGGAAATACAGGAGCAGCACTGGAAATCTTTGGATTAAAAACCAGCTGGCAGCCTCTGACAAAAATGTCAGCAATCAAGTGTGGGATTTCAATTTTTAGAGCTTTAAAACCATACAATTTAGGAAGAAAAATTTTCGGGGGGGCTGAAAGGAATAGTAAAGAGGGTTCCAAATGCTAAGGAAAATTCCTTCTTGTTCATAGGCAAGACTAAAACTACAGAAGGAAAAAAGCTGAATCTAAGAGGAATGGCTTCATCAGGAAAACAGTAAATGTGCTTGCTTTCAACCACATGAAAATCCAGAAAAGGAAGAAATGCTACTTCAGTTTCTTGTTTGGTTCACTTCCAGTTGATGCTGCTTAGTTCTGGTATCTAAGAAACCAGGGAAGGTTTGAAGGGCTCTCCTATCAAAACTGAACATACACACAAGCAGAGGTACCAACACACACACAATGGCTGCAGACATTTCATCAAAACAGTATTATAGTCATGACAATGTAATACAGGTAATATTATATTCCACAGCACAGGTAAACATGAGGGATCTGGTACTCTTCTCTCTTTAAATACAAGTAATATCTAAACCAACAGATAATGAAGTGAAGCTCATATAGAAGCACCTATTGGCATATTTGGATTCCAACACCAACAAAAACTTAGATGCAGTCACAAAAACCATCATACCAGAATAGTCAAAAATGTTCTCCAAGAGCAAAAATGATGGGAAAAAAATGGAAAATGACCAAATACAATAGTTAAACTGTAAAAATCTGACCCCCCCCAAACAATAGACAAAATACTTTTTCAACGGATTTTTTTCAAAATTGTCTTAGATTAATAATTCAACTTATTAAATGTGTTCTTTAAAAATGCTGCATTAAAGCAATGCAATATCACCCACCTATGCTTTTCTTAGGGAGTAGGGTGGAGAGGATCAAATTGGATGAGATTTATAACTATTGAAAAAATTACATGTTACATGTCAGGAAGGTTTCTGATCCTTTGAGTGATTAATGAGTATCACTCAATTTTAAAAGAAATCCAGTCCTCCCACAGGAAAAAAGTTAGAGATGGAAAATGAAAAGTTTACTGGGTTGCAACAGCAAAATAGATTTAATCTCCCATTAGATTAACAAATGTATTCATGCTTACCTTGACACTGGGCTTCTTAATGGAAACACCTCTGTACCAACCTGAAACCAGATAAAACACATTATAATTATTTGTGGCACTGCTGTCTTTACACAGAAGCAAACTGACTACAGCCATGCAGTTACTGAGATCATCTAAAAAACCAGCTGTGCCTCACATAGATCAAGTTTTTAAAAAAGTTTTTGTTAGGGTTTTTTAAAAAATTATTTTTATTTTGCTCTGCAATGATGACAAACACTTAACAACCTGGAATGTTCTTGTTTCTTCCCACCAGGAATAAAAGCAGATTAGCTAGTTCCTGTACTAATAATCAATAGTCACTGTGGCAAAGATACATTCAGCACTCAGGGAAGAGTCTGCACTGAACACTTCTCTTCCAGGCTGGCACATGAGTCTTGTTGCAGTGTTTATCTTGACAAGATCTCCAGACTTCAGAAACCTGTAAAAGCCATTACCATACATTTCTAATGTGCTTTAAACAAATAGAAATTCTTTGCATGTGTCTGGTCTTACGTATGTCTGAGTAGAGAACAGGATTTAGGATCCAATTTACAAACCCCATTATTATTCTTGTACCCCCATCAGGAAACTGCTCCAGACAGGACAATAAATGAGGAGTAAAACACAAAGCTGCTAAAGCTGCAAGTTAAACAGAAGAACCCAGTTCCTGCTGCTTTCCACAGGTGACAGCGATGTCACTGCAGGATTCAGCCGGGAATAAAGGGGATGAAAACCTCACGCAGCTGAGGAGTGGAAAAGCAGCACACTCTGGAGCTGGGCCTGGAACAGCCCCAGGAGAACAGGGGGTTGGTGGGTGCTGGGGAGGGGGCCTGGCCATCCCAAATTCCTGGGCAAACTTGGCCAGGCCCAGCTCCAACCCAAGTTCAGCCTTCAAGTGTCATTACCAACTGCAGCCAGTGCCAGACAGGCACAGCCCACACCTGCCAAAAGCCAACACTTCCACTAAATAAATCCACTTCCCAGAAAAAGTCCTCCCATTTTCCCAGCAACTTCCTACTTGCTGTTTTTTTCCCCTCACTTATTGAAAATTAGCAAAACCTGCCAGTAACTGGCTATGGAGAATAGAGAAGAACAGAACCAAGTAACTGGGTATTTTGTCTCTCTTAGAAAAAGGACTTCAGATTTGGCTGAATTATGACAAGAGTCTCATTGAGAGGATCAGATGTGGGGAGGGCGGCCTTGAATTTGTTTTAAAGACAGCCTGACAGTGTTGAATTTTTACTTTGTTTTAAAAAGGGAGTCTAACTCAATTTGAAGCAAAATAACTAATGAATTCAGGACAATTGCAAACCTTTGTATAGATAAAATTAAAATCCATCTCCTTCAGCACACAATTTTCTCATGAAGATAGGACATAATACAAAGCTTTGTTTTCCTCTGAAATCACTGATTATATTTAAAAAATTATTGTTGTTCTGAATACATTTTAATTGATCAAACTTGAGGGCAACCATATTAATATAAACATATATGCACAAACAACACATACAGACCTTTAACATGACACAACTGTGCCCACACCTGCTTTTGAGCAACAGATGCTGCATATTTTTAAGGTCACAGAAAAAAATAAATGCATTTATCCTGTGATTCACTGTTACTAATATTAAATACAGTCTGTACCTCAGAAATAACCAGACATTTAAGCTCTAAGACAAACAGAATGACAAACTTCTTGGTAAATGGGGAAAAGAGTGGTTTTATCCAAGTTTGTGAAGAGACTTGTAAAAGAACAAAACCCAGTAAAGGGGGTGACCATTAATAATTTAGGTCTGTAGGGTAGTAAATGAAACACATTTCTGAAAACCTACCTCATTTCTGAGGTTTTTATTCTTCATTCCAAAACAAATTTTCAAAGCTTCCAAGCTCTGTGTTTACAGAGTTGTGAACAACAGGCAGGGAAGGACCCTGAGAAATCACCCAGCTCATCCAAGCCATGTCTCTAAATCTCTCCTCATATTTAGTCTGGTTTAAACAGTGTCCAGTCATTTATTATCAGGGTTGAATAACACTGCACTCCTTGTCTGTGGAAAATAATCCATACATCTGTAAAACCTAGATTCCAAGGTATTTCTGCACCAAATTCCAAGGAAACTCTATTTCTGCTACTCCATGCAGACCAGTTTGAAAATGGTGGTGTTGCACAGGCACCTTTTTAGAAGAAATTTCTTCCAGATCAACATTGGCCAACAAAACTGCATGTAATATGCAAAATTTTGGTATAATACTTGGAAATCCAGCATATTTAGGTCAAGTGGAGATGGCAAATCCTCACTGGACAACCTAGTTCAGTGGCTCAGACAACATACATGCACTTTATAACCTTTCTTTGATGCTATTTGAATTATTGATGTTTTTCTTTTGGACATTATGGAAAACATTTTGTTGACTTTCCTCTTGTAGTTTCCTCCATTATTTGAGAAGTGGTTACATTTCCCTTTAATCTGAGAAATTGTGCCCTCCAGATCTTAGTTTTTCTTTTAACTTTTCTTTTTTAATGTGGTATAATTTTTTCTAAGTCTCTCCTCTCTATTTTGAGTTTCGTTCAACTCCATGCAAGCAAGAGTCACCCAAAGAGCTCAGCAGAACCTGAAAGCCCTACACTGTAAAATGTACAACTCATTCTGTATCACGAAGTAAAAGCTATAAGAAAAGGTACAATGCCTTTTTTTAAAGACACAGTTAGCAAATTCCATCTGCATTACATCATTCCCTAAAATAATCTAAACTTGTATTCTGGAATTAGTCTTAATCACATTAATATTGATGAAATCATTTATCTTAAAGAACATTTGTTTTGGAGGATTTAATGACAATAGTCATCAAATCCAGGCAGGTGCTTCAGCTAATTGTGATCCCTGACACAACACTGACCAACACGTTTAGGTAGCACTGCACTGCAAACAATAACAGTTCATATTTCAGAATTATGGCATGCATTTAGTGACATATGGTCTGTAGAGGGTACTGACTTCACAGAAATGGTGAAGATGATGTGACTGAAAATCAAGAAGCGGAAAAACACAGCTATGAAGTGACCAAGAATTTTGTGAATAAATTAATGTGAAACAGTGATCATGCCTGCAATGAAGTTGGGAGGGGACATAGGTGGGATGGCTGGCCTGAATCAAAGGGATATTCCATACCATACACCTCATTTGCTATGAGAAAACTAAAAATTAGTCTATCAGAAATGCCATTCTAAAACTACCTGTACCTATGGAAATCCACAGCAGGGGAAACTTGACACCACATTAGAGAATCTGCAAACTGTTGGATAAAGACTGAAAACCCATCTTTCCAAAAGTGTGGCATGCTCAGGAGTCTCAGCAATAGTGCAGCCCTAGTCAAATTGCAAAAGCAGCTCTGGGGCAGTCCTGCACATCTCAATCTCTTCATTTCAGTGACTAGAAGAGCTACCAATGATTTTTTGATCTTTACATGAAAGTCTCTTGAACAAAACAGGATATGCTTTCTAAGAGCCATCTCATAACCTTTTTCAGATTTCCACTTAATCCACAAGAGGTCTGTCACACGGAAAAAGCTCACCCCTCTAGAGGACTCAGTAACAGAAAAGCAAAAGGGTCCTAATTGAAAGATATTGATCTATTTTTCAGAAAAATAAAGCTCAAGTATCAGTGTTAAATAAAGAACCATGAGTTGCAGACTGTAGGAAAAAATAAATTCTGCATATAATTTCTTGACAAACAAAATTCTGAAAATAAATTACGTAAGTATTTATGGTAAATCCTAAAGCTAAAGTTTGTTCTTAAATAAAGTACTGCCAGTAGAATCTCGAGCATTCTTTGTCCTACAAAAATAAATGTACTTGGCAGTAATGTGAGTAACCCTCAAACCTGAAGCAAAGCTGTCTTTTAGATATACAAGCCAATAAACAATTGCTTTTACCTTGTAATCTGCATGTGAACTGCTGTGCAGAGCTAAAGGCACCCAAAGTGACCCAGGAGAGGGACAGGAGCAGTGCTCAGCAAAAGCTTCCCGATGCCAAGAGCGCTCTGTCCTGAGCCCGCTGCTCCGCGCATGCCAGGCAGGAGGAGCAGCAGATGAATGCCTGGCCCAGCCTGCCTGCAGCACGTCAGGGAGCAGCCTCGGGCCAGCAGAGCCACAGGAATATGCTGATAATGCTGCCAGGGATGCCACGACAAAGGCAAAGAGAGATGGGATGTGTTGCATTGTGGCAGTAGGCAGAGGGCTGTCAAGAAGCCACTCCCGTGCTCCGAAAGATGACTTCCAAAAACTGGGCAGGATCCGCCGCAGCAGAGCTGTGGGTCCAATTCCATGGGCACATTGCACAAAAGGCAAAGAGGGAAAAAGAGGATGAAAAGGCGGGAAAAAGCGAACAGGAAAAGGGGTATCTCACTGGAGACAGCTTCCTCAGGCCAAACACAAACTACTGGGATGGAGTCACTTTGGGCCAGGCAGCCACAGGACAGCTCCGGACTCAGATGGGAGGAAACCTGCAGGGCTCCCACAGCACTGACAGCCTGGAGTGGGATTCCTCCCTCATCTGTATGGCACAGCTTGGAAGCATGGCAAAAGCATCACTTCTCAAGCACACTGAATTCATCAAGAATTTAAAAAAATCCTAATTGCAAGTTATGTCTGCTGCTTAAGTGTCCCAAATACCAGAATCAATTATTTTGACCATGCCATCACTGCTGGAATAACAGAGGGAAACTTTAAACGTATTTTCTGCATGGTTTAAGAACACAATTATTAATGTACACACATGAAAACCATGTAGATAAATACTTGTGTGGATAGCAGAATTTGCATGGGTAAGATAATATTCTTTTAACTGATGCTTCAGGCATCAGCCGGTGTTTCCATTCTTCAGTGAATATGCAAAATTCTCAAGGTAATAATTACAGTTACTGAAGTTATAGCATTTTTAATCTAAAGAAAATTGCCCTCCAGCAATAAAAACAAATGGACAAAACAGACATTTTAAATTTACTCTGAATGGCACTAGTTACTGACAGCTACTGCCTGTGGCAGGGCAATAGCCATGTGACTTGAAAGACAGGGTGTTCTTTAGAATGCACAGTCCAAATGTGTATTTCAAACCAGGAGTGTGCTCATGCTTTGCCACTCGACAAAGGAAAACTCCATCTTTCAGCATTTCCAAGTGCCACACTAATGCCATACCCCTCCAGCTCCTCTAGGCACAGCAGGCAGAGCAGAGAACTCCACTTGGTGTTTCACTGCTCCCTCAGTGCCAAGCTCGCAAGTGGAAGGGCTCAGAGAGGGGAACAGAGAGGGGGAAAGCTGTGAATGACAAGCACAGGTCCAACTGGTGTCTTGATGAACATTTCTAACCTTTGAGTGAAACCAGTCAAGGATCTGAGAACCCTTTGTGCAAGCAGTAACTACAAAATCACTCTGGTAACACCTCGTGCTTTACAGATGGTGTGTGTTTGATGGAAACATGGGTGGAGCCTTTGGGAGCTGCAGAGGAAAGGCAGGTACCAAGTCCACGGGTCTGATTTACTGAGATAGTGGACAGTGAGAGGTCTTTGTCAGACTTAGGGTTAAAAACCAGTGATTTAGATATTTGTGAGGCACAGAAATTTGTGGAAATCCAAAAATTCTAATTTCAAGCATGTGAACAAGATCCAAATTAACAAAGACAACTGTATTTCACTGCATTTCATTTAAAAATGCATAGACAACCACGATATTTTTTAATGTGTTATCAATTGGTGTTTATATTTACTAACCTTAGAGACAAATGCGTGTGTGTGTGTGTGCATGCACATACATATGCTTCTTTACTCTACAAATATCTACAAAACTTGACTGCAGTGATACCCAAAATCTTCAAGTAGGAAATTCCCTCCTCTTTCATTCAATTGCTCTAAAAGCAGGGACTGCTTCTTACACCAGTCACTACAGAAGAGCACTTGCTCTTTTGTAATACAAATACAGCTATTCAGTAAGTTATTATGATTAAAAATAAGCACATTCAGAAGTATAGCTACTCTTTGAATCTTTGTCAGCCTTGAATTCTTCAGCAAGTCTCTGAAATCATAGTTCACATTACTAAAAGTTTTTGTGTATATGAATCTTTTCAACCCAGACAGCAAAATCTCTGCTGCAGACAATTACACATAAACTATTCAAGCAGTGAAGCTGAAACAGCAATGGATCTTCTGTGACTCTCACAGCAGTGACTCTTATTTTGTGTGGGTTAACATTATTTTATCCAGTCTGTCTGCACAAAAGAATCCCCAGCAAATACAGCAGAAGTAGAGGACCCTGTTAAACAACCACTTAGACAAGAATGCTTAAAAAGCAACTGCTTTTTTCCCCCTTTTAAGAACCCACTTTGCACATTTAGCGTGCTTTTTTGCATAATTCACACATGCAAGAGCTGCAGCACAGACCATCTGAATATTCAGATGAGTTTCATAGTGTGGAGTTCCAGATGTTATTATCAAAATTAATGTATCTTTTTATACACAAAGTCCATGGTACAGGCACTCCAACCAAAATGACAGGATAGAGGGCTTAAAAAAACAAAACCAAAGATTTCTGTACAAACCTTCTTCCATCCAGGAAAACCTTGTCTGAAGACTTCCTTTCTCAGCAAATTGAAGACTGGCACGAATTGCTTTTGAGGAATCATCCTCAAAACTACCAGCAAAGGAAATATTCAAAGCCTAATTATTATAACACTGTAAAGACAAGTTGGGTTATCCCTTTGCTTTTCCATAAACAACCTGCTCCTTGGAGATCCTGTTTTATTTCCCAGAAATGGTTGGAAAATACCATGACTGCTTTCAACAACATACAGTGTTTAATTACCTCAGAGTTATCCCATCCTAAGCAAAGGGATACTTTTCTCCTGAGCTTGCACCATGTTCTAATTCACAAGACCTGGTAGAATAACTACAATCTGCCCTCAGTGTGTGAGCACAGCTTAGCCCATGACACCACTCGTGGTTTTTAAAAAGGCATGGGGTTGTTTACAGCAAGCTTCTTTGTGGGTAAATTTTCCCCACTGCACTGCAAAGCTCTCATTCAACAGAAAATTTTTACAAATGTAGGTGAAGAAGCTACTACGTTACTAGAAAAATTAGCATAGAAAAGGTGATTTTTTTGTGATGAGTTAAGTCAGTGGGAAAACAAACACCTGAGTACAAGAAAAAGCATCAAGTGCAAAAGACAGTTCTAGGCATGAGGGAGGAAAGCAGAGTCTGCTGACAAGCACACAGAAGGTCTGGGGAGCAACATTAACACTGGAGATGAAAAATGACTTTAAA